>WBNM01010719.1:124310-167592 GCA_013399055.1 Ramphastos sulfuratus | reverse complement strand
AGAAAGGAGGCAGACATCTCTGAGCTGGTCCTGGCTCTCTTGGCAGCAGGCTCTCAGGTGCAGGCAGGACATCTTGCAGTGTGCAGTCTGGGCACGGTGTCAGGCTGGCTGTGCAGGCCAAACGCTTGCAGGCATCAGAGCCTGATCCTACTTGCTGGGGTCCCACACAGCTCAGGATCAATGAGGCAGTAAGCAGGCAGGGATACAATGGCAGAGAGCATTGTGCTCCCTGCTCATCCCTTTATATCCATTCAGCCCGAGACTGATGGGCCTTTGGACATAGCTTAGCCAATCAGGATGGCACTTTGCCAAGCTTGACCATATTAGGTGCAGCCAGGGCTTTGGTCCCCTTTGCCGTGGCCACCACCCCCTGCACAGAAGGAGGGGGAGCAGGGGAGCACGCCTGGGCAAGCCAGGACATGCACAAGCCCACCCTGGGCCTATTTAGGCCTACCACAACAACAAACTAGTAAAAATGACTAATGTGATAGTGGAACAGGTCATTCAGGCTGGCAGCAAGGCCAGTTTAGCAAAAGTGACAGGCCAGTTTTTCATTTCTTGTTTGTCATCAACACGACTCTGCATGCCATTTCTAGAGGCACAGCTGCATGGCATGGGCACAGGATGGTGGAATTTGCTTGTTCCTTGAATATGTAACAAAAGTAAAAGATTTAAATTGTATATCTGTGCAACTTTTCTCTTGTTGTGCAAAGCAAGCTATAGGCTCATAGTGATGAGAGACTGAAAATCTCTGTTATTCACTGCATTACCTACCTATTCTAGGAGTCTTTCACACAGTCCACTTGCTGAGGTTCTGATCAGCTTAATTTTAAAATGTCCCAAGTGGTAGGACACCAAAATTTCCTCTACCATAACTCTTCCACACTGTAAGCAATCTCAGTATCAGGAATTTCCTGTTACATGTATACACAACTCTGCCTGTGGTCTACTCTTGCAGTGTTTCTGGGCTATAATTGTGTTATGACATATGCCCAAACAACCACAGAATTAACCAGGTTGGAAAAGACCTCTAGGGTCATTGAGTCCAACCTATCATCTAACTCTTCTAATTAACTAACCCATGGCACTAAGTGCCTCATGCAGCCTCCTCTTAAACACCTCCAGGGAATGTGACTCCACCACCTCCCCAGGCAGCCCATTCCAATGCCAATCACTCTTTCTGTGAAGAATTTCTTCCTAACATCCAGCCTAAACCTGCCCTGGCACAGCTTGAGACTGTGTCCCCTTGTTCTGTCACTGGGTGCCTGGCAGCAGAGCCCAACCCCACCTGGCTACAACCTCTCTTCAGGAAGTTGTACAGAGCAATGAGGTCTGCCCTGAGCCTCCTCTTCTGCAGGCTGCACACCCCCAGCTCCCTCCTCACAGGGCTGTGCTCCAGCTCCCTCAGCAGCCTTGCTGCCCTTCTCTGGACATGTTCAAACACCTCAACATCTTTCTTAAATTGAGGGGCTCAGAACTGGACACAGCTTTGTATCTCATTTGATGCCCATTCTTGCCCATGGCCCATTCCTGACCTCTGCTGATGCCCAGTGACTGAGTCTGGGGCTGCCTCTGTGACCTACTTCCTGACTGGAGCTGTGAGACTGTCCCTAGCTGCCAGACCCTGTCCTGTCTTATGGCTGTGCCACCAACAGATCTCTTAATCTCATAGGTTCAGTCCATCTCCTGTTATTAATGCTAAGTGTAAGAGTATGAGATACTCACTGTGTCAGGGATGAAGCTCTTGCATGGATTTGTTTGCCTGTTTTTATATTCACAGAAGATAATGAGACTACAATTGCTGCTGGACAGAAAAATGACAGAAGCAGATCAGAAACCCTAGACTGTCACCATCATCAGGTGACTGCAAAGCATAGGAAGAGCAGGACTGCTGTACTGCACATGCTCCATCACACTCACAACAGAGAGGGATGTCTGCTCCTGGGGAGCTGAACTGCTCCAGGGCTCTGCTGCTCTGAACTTCACAAAGATAATTCTTGATTAAGAGAGGAAAATAATTAGAGTAGTGCCCTGTAATTGAACTTCCTGAGACAGCTGCACTCCCCTTGTGTGGCTACAGCCATGCCTTCACCCTCTGGGGTGGAAGAAAAGATGTTTTTACTTCTCACACCAGCTCTAAACAGGCCTTCATGTCAGATGTTGATCAAGGAACATGGGCAATCAATCAGTTCTACTGTGTTGATATTAAATATTAGGAAAAGAGGATGATCAAAGCAAGCTGCTTTACTGTTTAGTGGAACAAAATCTTTCAGTGGAGGTGAGAAATTCTGAGATCTATCAAACTAGAAAAATTGGCAACACAGGGACAGATTAAATTCATTTTAGACAAGTACAAGGTAATGAACACTGAAAGGAACAATTTAAGCTACCCATACATACTGATGGATTCAGAATCACCTGTTATTTCTTAGGAAAAGAGTTCTAGGCATCATTATAGATCATTCAGTGAAGACATCTGCTTTGCATGCAGAAGCAGCAAATAAGATGTTTGGTTGCATGGGAAAAGAGATGGTGAATAGCATGGACAAAATTATACAAAGCCATTATATAAAACCTGCTGTACAGCATTGACTTGGTTGTGGGATTTCACGAGGCAGGAATTATAAAATATGCAGTTATTTTTACTTCCGGAAAGCCCCACCCACAACTGTCTATAAAATATTAGTTAAGGTTCAGAAATTCCGTCGGGAAAAATCTTTCACAAGGATGCTTACAGGGAGTTTAGTAATTCAGGAAAATCAGGAAGCTTGGAAAGGTTGCTATAAGAAATAGCTTTGCTGGACTTACAAACAAAGGTAGCCTGGAGCCCTAGGGGACGTCTGCGGTACTCACGGCGGTGGAGTAGGAATTTGGCGATAGTCCCTTGGCTCCTTGCCGGCAGTCTTTGCGGCAGTGCCTTGAAGTGTAGATCGTGGGGCAGCAGAGGGTGAAGCTCAGGCTGCTCGGCTGCTTACCCACGATTGCGGCAAAGGCAGGTCCCTTCAACAGGCAGGCAAGATCTGACGGTCGAGAGCGGGGACTGTGCCTTCTCGTCACCGTTCTTGCAGATGCCCCTCAAGGACCGACTCAAGGACCGACTCCAGGTCTAAGTCAAGGTCCGAGTCCAAGTCCGTGGCTGGCAGGACCGTGGCTGGCAGGACCGTGGCTAGCAGTCCGTCTTAAAGCCCTCTCGAAGTCCCCGTAGCAGTCTCCGGCAGTCTGCTCCAAGTCTCTCAGTCTTCAAGTCTCCGAGTCTCTAAGTCTCCCAGAGTCCCCCAGATAATGTGTCCCATTGCCATATATATATGCTGGGGCGAGTTGCTCTCCCCCGTTCAAGCCTGCGGGGGTGGAGTAGGTACTTGACACCTACTCCTTTCACATTCCAAACCCCCGGAACCAGAGGTGGGGTGGGGAGCAGAACAGTTTCACACCCCATTCAAACCTTCGGTGGGGCAGGGACTTGGGTGTGCCCCACCACAAGCATATCCTTACTTTGAATATTGCATTTACTTGTGGTCACCTCAGCTCAAAAAGGCCATGAGAGAAATTGGAAGGCACGTTGAGAAAGGCAAGTGAAGAGAAGTATTTCAAACTGGGACAAAATATAAAAGAGTCCAATTCCTTAATATGAGTAGAAGAAAAGTGAGATGTGGTGGGAGAGAGTTCTCTACATTAACATATGCCATGGAAAGCAAAGAAAACATACATTGCTGCCATTTTCCCATGACAGTTGGGCTCAAAGAATGATCTGTGAAGAAGCACCAGGTTCTAAAACAACACAGTGAAATGCTGCTTTATACAGAGTAAAATAGCCTCTGATGCCCTGGGATGCAAGATGAATTTGCAGCAAGAGGATTCAGGCCCTTATCATCCAGTAATGGTAATGGCTGTTTTCACAGGCAGTCCCACAACCTCTGCAGAATGCTCTGAAAGGGCTTTCCTATAAATGTAAGTCTCTCACAAGAGAAGGTGAAGAAACAGATTGGGCTAAAATTGTATAAATTCAGATAAACACTGGGCCCCATCCTCTTTAACATCTTCACTGATGATCTGGATGAGGGCATTGAGACAGTCATCAGCAAGTTTGCAGATGACAGCAAGCTGGGGGCAGATGTTGGTGGGTTGGAGGGCAGAAGGGCTCTGCAGCAGGACCTCGAGCGCCTGGACAGGTGGGCAGAGTCCAAGGGGATGGCTTTCAACAAGTCCAAGTGCTGGGGGCTGCACTTTGGCCACAACAACCCCATGCAGAGCTACAGGCTGGGGTCGGAGTGGCTGGAGAGCAGCCAAACAGAAAAGGATCTGGGGGTACTGATTGACACTCGCCTGAACATGAGCCAGCAGTGTGCCCAGGTGGCCAAGAAGGCCAATGGCATCCTGGCCTGCATCAGGAATAGTGTGGCCAGCAGGAGCAGGGAGGTCATTCTCCCCCTGTACTCTGCACTGGTTAGGCCACACCTTGAGTACTGTGTCCAGTTCTGGGCCCCTCAATTTAAGAAGGACATTGAGGTGCTTGAGCGTGTCCAGAGAAGGGCAACGAGGCTGGTGAGAGGCCTCGAGCACAAGCCCTATGAGGAGAGGCTGAGGGAGCTGGGATTGTTTAGCCTGGAGAAGAGGAGGCTCAGGGGAGACCTTATTGCTGTCTACAACTACCTGAAGGGTGGTTGTGGCCAGCAGGAGGTTGCTTTCTTCTCTCAGGCAACCAGCACCAGAACAAGAGGACACAGTCTCAAGCTGTGCCAGGGGAGGTTTAGGCTGGAGGTGAGGAGAAAGTTCTTCACTGAGAGAGTCATTCCCCACTGGAATGGGCTGCCCAGGGAGGTGGTGGAGTCACCATCCCTGGAGGTGTTCAAGGCACGTTTGGACGTGGCACTTGGTGCCATGGTCTGGTCTTGAGGTCTGTGGTAGTGGGTTGGACTTGATGATCTTTGAGGTCTCTTCCAACCTTGCTATACTGTGATACTGTGATAAAATACCAAGGTCTGTAATATCCTCATGTCTCAGAGCACTGGATTTTCACTTCTTCTTCTCAAGTGGATTTACAATGTAGTTCCAAAACTGGATGTCATCCACTGTAGTTATTTCATACCAACAGAATGAGATCCAAACACAAGGAAGCTTGCTATCTGCCCTCCTACCATGGTTTCAATAGGCAAGCAGGCTGGCAGGTCAATAGGTAGGTCTTGTGATTTTGGCAGTGTTCTTAAGAGGTATCAATGACTTTGGAGAACTTTTGCAATTATCTTGGCCATGTTGTTAAGAGGTATGACTGACTTTGGAGAACTTTTACAATTATCTTGGCCATGTTGCTAAGAGGTATGACTGACTTTGGAGCACTTTTACAATTATCAGTATCTGTGTCTCCTCCGTTTGCCCATTAAGACAACAAACTATTTACTGCAAGAAATTCTGCAGTGTGCAGTGTATGAAGACTTTGGACCTTAATATGAAGCAAGGATAATAGACTACTAGACATAGTTACTGCACTGTCCTTAGCTGTTATTTGCATCTGTTATTTGCATCTGTTATTTGCTCAAAACCACCCTAAAGGCCATGGGGGGTGGAACTTTGAAGAACTGGGACATTAGGCTTTCATTGCTCTCACTATGCATCCCTGTCCTGGTCCAACAGAAGCACAAACATGAGCTGTTTGTTATTTTCCAGTGCATTTAATCTAAAAGAATAAACATCTGGGCTTTTACCCCACCTCTGAGTGAGGTTATGATGGAGACTAATAATGTAAATAGGATGTAGTTAGCAACTTGCTCTGAGTCTTTCAGTTTTTTCATTTTCTTTCATGTTCAGCAACTGTCAAAATCTCACTTTCCTGACATTATTCATTGGTTCATGAAGAGACTTCAGTCATCTTTACAACCTTTTTTTGTTGTTGTTGCTTGTTTTATTTCTTTTAATTTTTTCAACTAATTTTGGACTGGAACAATGAATAAACTTAGGATGGAAGAGGGAACAAGGTTCATTTTCAGAAGCAGCAACTCCCATTTGAGTTTCTACCATTGATGAGGAGAGGGAAAGGAAAATGAAGGACAGAAGAGATAAAAAGATGGACATCTGGTTTAAAATGCATATTAGGAATAAAGTGCTATCTATAATTCAGTAATACTTAGTCTTTCTACTCAAAAATTTGGAAGAGTGATTTGGCCTTTGCAATTCCTTATAAGTCTTTGTGTGTGATGTCAGAGTCAGGACTTTACTGCTGCTTTTCCATTTCACCTTGGACTGCCTTCTGCTTCCCCCTTTTTTACATCCTGGATAGCAATTCTTCATCTCCCATCTGCCCCCACACCATGGCAGAGCAACACTTAATGGAAATAAAAGTGATAATGGGATTTACTTTCCCTACAATATTTATTTGCCAGGCTCATTGGCTTATCACATAATCATAGAGGGGACACCTTCCACTAGACCAACTTGCTCAAGGTCTCATTCAACCTGGCCTTGAACACCTTCAGGGAGGAGTCATCCACAACCTCCCTGGGCAACCTGTTTCAGTGTTCTCACCACCCTCACTGTAAAGAATTTCTTTCTAACAGCCACTCTGAACCTACTCTCCTCAAGGTTCAATCCATTCCCTCTCATCCTATCACAAAAAGACCGTGTAAAAAAAATCCCTTCCTGGCTTTCTTGTAGGGCCCCTTCAAGTACTCGAAGGCCACTTAGAAAAGGATTTTTGTTGTTGCTCTCAGCAATGGGGTATCTGATGCCCTGTGAGTCCTGAATCATCCTTATTAGTGGTGTGGAAGGCCCAGATCAAAGCAAATCCCCACTGAGTATAAATTCATATCCACTGAAGTTAGCAGAGCTGCATTAATGCTTCTAATGTCCTATCCTTTATCTGCACTCGGCTCAAGCATTACTACAAGTGTTTTTGTGGCTCATTTTGTATATGCTTGTTTATCATTTCCGAGAGCAGTTTGGTTTTATTCTTTTAAGACTACCCTCTTCTGGCATTTCCCCATTCAGATTAGCCATTTAGTACTTATGGCTTCTGTTCAGCAAAACACTTAAACACCTGCCGAAGCAAATGCATTTTAAACATGCAGTGAATTATGTGGCTGATATATCAGAGGGCTGGAGATATTTCAGAGGGCTGCAGCAGCTCTCCCATGAGGACAGGCTGAGAGAGTTGGGGCTCTGCAGCCTGCAGAAGAGAAGGCTTCCAGGAGACCTTAGAGTAGCCTTCCAATATCTGAAGGGGGCTACAGGAAGGCTGGGGAGGGACTATTGACAAGATGTTGCAGTGACAGGATGAGGGGCAATGGGTTTGAACTGGCAGAGGGGAGATTTAGACTGGATGTTAGGAGGAAGTTGTTTGCAGTGAGGGTGGTGAGACACTGGCACAGGTTGCCCAGGGAGGTTGTGGCTGCTCCCTCCCTGGAGATGTTCAAGGCCAGGTTGGAGGAGGCCTTGAGTGAGCTGTGCTAGTGGGAGGTGTCCCTGCCTATGGCAGGGGGTTGGAACTAGATGATCCTTGAGGTCCCTTCCAACCTTCCCATTCTATGATTCTATGATTCTATGATTGAACCCCCATTAGCTGCTACTACAAAGAAGTACTTGAACTGCCAGAGTTGTTGGCTCTGGTAGGGACTTCTCTCTGGTCCAGACACCAAGGCCAACCCTGTTTAAGTTTGACCTGCAGGTATTTTTCAACATATCTACTCAAAACGTTGTCTGTGTCTTTGTGTACACTGTGACACATACAAGGAAATACCTCATTAGGATACTTCAGAAGAAGTCACTGTCCTGTGCCTAACTGAAGCATAGCATTGTAGTGCCTCTGTGTCACTTGGCTTCAGCTGGACTTAAACCCTGCCAGGGAAGTACTTGCTCCCAAACCTCTGCTTGCACAACACCTAGTACTGCTTGCAGACACCACAGCCTTCCTGCATCAGTACAGCACTCACAGGAACTGCTACCACTAGTTCCCATGTGATGGGCAATAGTTTTAGTTACCTCTTGCTTTCCCAGGATGAATTCCCAGGTGCAGCCATCACCCCTGCCAGCATCACGAGGTGATGCCACCCCTCCTTTTGCACTCTGCTCCCACTCCCACCTGCTTTTCTAGATTCTGATCTTTTTAATCAGATGCTTAAGCTCTTAAGTGGTCTTTGGGATTGTGCAAACTCTACAAAGTGCTCCTCGGAGGTTAGAGTCAGAAGCTAAAGCAAGCCAAAAACTAAGTGCAAGTAACACTTAAATGGAATGTTTCTGTCTTACCACCACTGTTTAACCATGATACTTGAGAGTCTGATTCCTTTTTATCCTTTAAAAAAGGGCACCAGATGCTTTTTTTGGTTTTTAATGTTAAGATAAAGGAAAGAGCCTGATGGGCTGTGAAAACAGAAGCCACAAGGAACCCTAAGTACAGAGGGTGGCATTCAACATTAAAGGGAATGTGCTATCAGAAGTGCAACAGGAGCATCCAATTCACCAAAAGGCTTATCTTTCCCTTTTCCTTTCATCCAGAAGTAGCCAGGAAAGGCAGAGTTAGCAAAGCAGGCCCAGAAAAGTATACTGAGTGCAGCAGCCAAGGATCCCAAGGAAAGATTTTTGTCAGAAATAAAGATGAGTGTGGTGTCTCCTCTTCAGCATTTCTTTACAAAGCCTGAGCCACAGGCATTTCTCAAATGGGTAGTTATCTGCTAACTAAAAATGCAAATTGAAAATGACTCAAGCTGTTTGCAAATTGAGGTTGGATTTGCAGATTGCTTTAGCCAAAATGAATAAAAGGAATATGGAAGGGGGAGGGTTGGTAAAGCTGAAATGTTTCACTTCAACATTTCCCACCAGAAAAGTTTGCAGGGTTTTTTCTTTTGTTTTGTTTGATTGTTTGTTTGTTTTAAATCTTGAAACCTGCTTTGAGATCAAGTGGAGCAAAGTTTATTTTATTTCCCCATTTTCCTTTTTAAATGAAAGGCTATTTGTCACATGTTGTTTTTTTCTGGGTTGAGAGGCAGCATGCTTTGGCAAGAACATTTGCTTTTGTTAGTTTCAAGTTATCAACCTTAATAAAGAAGTTTCCTTTCTTCTTTCAGTTACAGTATCAAAAATTGATTGTGCTGCACTAGAGCAAGCCACGAAATGGTTGTGTGCAATCAGCAGCTCTGCGTGGCAGAGGCTGAGGGCTGGAATAGCAAAGGTACAGGTGTTGCACGTTTGTAACACTGACCAAGGTCTCTGAGCTACATTTATGTCTGAGCCTTGAACTTCAGGAGCTTCAGAAACAATGCCAGGCACAGAGGAGACACAAGATGGGCACAGTATGAGCAACTTAATATCAGATAGGGAACAGTACATTAAATCAGAGACCAGCATTAACAAAAGTGGTTCTCCCAATCAGGATTATGATGAACTGGCAAAGCTGAACCAGATCAGCTGGTATAAAACCCAGAGAAATCAAAGCTAACTGTTTGTGGCTAAAAATCTAACAGACAAACCTAACAATGCCCCTTTCAAACCTGATCAAGGACTATGCAGGTTTCATGCAATGTGGAGCCAGTGCCACCAGCTCCTTACTTGACACCTTTAACAAGCTTTCTTGCTCCCTGAAACCCACTGAGGTGTTAGTTGTTTGGTCCATAGCAATAGCTGTTGTGTGGTCTCAAACCAGATCCTGTGACACCAGCATTAGCTGTCAGTGTCATCAAACAGCAATAAAATCTGGGTCTGAGATTTGTTTGTAAGAACTATTTGTGCCCTGGCAGGAAAGGTTTCAGGCTCCAGACCTTGAAGCGCTTCTGATGCATTTTATGTTTTGAGTCCTTCTAACAGGACATCTTTTCAAAGACATTGAGGAGGAGGAAATAGAAATGAGAGAGGTAGCTATGGGAGTTAGAAGAGAGGAAGACAAAGCGTGTGACACAGCAGAGATGCTGAGGTGTGTAGTTCCATGCTTCCCAGGCACTGTCCAGCACAGCTGTTTCTATGAATGCAGACTGCAGATCATGAGCAGTACAAAGACCACACAGTACTGGTGATTTCAGCAGGTAAACCCTTCCATGTCATTTCATGTTCAGTGCAATTCCAGGCTAATTCTAGAGCTGACACAATGTGTTCAGTACACAACTGGCTAGCCCCAGACCTGCACTCAAACTGGCATCTCCAGGGATAACTCTCTTGAGATAGATGGGAAGAGCATGCTGTGAGTGCACTACCTGCCTCTACCTGTCTCAAATCTTTGTGTGTTTTACCTCCAGTTTAGAGAAATGTTTTACTGTTAAATGTTTATATGACTTGAGTAGGAAAATGTTGTTGTTTCTTGCATACCTTGGACTCACTTTTTCAGTAGAAAACAGGGGGAGAAAAATGGTTCAAAATCTGTAAATTACTTGCCTGTGTGTCTTTACCCCTGTTAACTCATGGAACATAAAGATTGAAAGATTCACTGGATCTTGTTCAAAATATGTATAGGCTGTTTGTGATTATCTGTGAGAAGGACCACTCAGTGGAAAGTGTATAATGTCTGGTAGGAAGTCTCCATACTTCATTTAAAAAAAAAATATGAGAAAGAAACTTTACATCTTCACCTTAAAAGATTCACTAACTTACCTATGTGGCTGCATTTAATGCTCCAATATAAAGCAAAATAGATGAATTGCATGATCAAGTCAGACTTTGTTCTACAGATCCTGTGTGCCATACAGCAGCAGCTCCCTGGCCATGCTTTTACTTCAGATCCTTGCTAGGACACTCAAGATGAAAGAGTGGACTTTGCCTGAGAAAGAAGAGAAGGAAAAAAGAAAAGCAGAGAGGGAAAGGAAAGTAGGAAAAACAGTAGGAAAAAAAAAAAAGTGTAATGCTACATTTGCTACATTAATTGAAAATGTAGAAAAGCTGTGCAAAATCACATTCTTTCCTTATCCTGAAAGATTAAGGCAACTCAAGATGTGATTGTAGCTGAGTAGCATGAATATGACTCCTGCACTCTGCAGGCTTCAAGCTAAAAGGAAAGCCTTGCTCCATGCAATCCAAACAGCTCTTGGTGCTGCTCAGGGCACCTCCAGCAGCAGCTGCTATATGCAACTAACATGCTGGTGGAGTTACCACAACCTGGGATACCATTTAGGTCTGCTAGTGGTAGTCCAAGGACTTTCTAATCCTTCCTGGGAGACCCCATTAAAAGCAATGGATCCTTTAGCCAGCCTGTGAAAGTCTTTGATTAGAAATAGTGTGAAAGACACTCCATGAGAGGGAGACAGAGACACATAGCAAATGTCTGGAGTTCCAGCTTTTTAAAAAACTTTTAATGTAAGCCTAGAGATCTCCTTGCATGTTTGCTTACTGCATCTTTTACCTGCACACTGACAATCCATTGACAGACCCCTGTTTCAGATTTCCTAGGTGATGTTTCCTTTACTGTTACCTTTCACCCTGCCAACAATAGGTTCAGATCAACTTATCATTGAGAAAACAGGGTCCAATATTTCACAACCTGTGCAATCATAGAATCAGCCAGGTTGGAAGAGACCTCCAAGCTCATCCAGCCCAACTTATCACCCAGCCCTAGCCAATCAACTAGACCATGGCACTAAGTGCCTCATTCGGGCTTTTCTTCACCACCTCCAGGGACAGCAACTCCACCACCTCCCTGGGCAGCACATTCCAAGGGCAAATCACTATCTCTGTCAAGAACTTCCTCCTAATCTTTCCCTTCCATTCCCTTTTAACTCTTTCTACAGCATCTCCACTCTGTTTCTTTTTCCTTTTTTTTTTTGTTTCTTTGTTTGTTTGTTTGCTTTTTGTTTGTTTGGCTGGTTGGTTTGTTTTTAATTTTCCTCTATGGTGCAGCCAGGAAGAATGAAGGAGCATAAAGGAGCTAGTGAAGATAAATTGATGTGTGGTTCGGAGCATGCTGGCATCTGATGATGAGATATTAATAAAATCAAATATGACAGCAGTACAAGTTTGCTAAGCTTTCCTGAAATCATCCAGGCCTGCATTTGGCCTATCAGCATTAGCTTTTGGCAAATTAAGTTCACCTTTGCCAAATTTAAATTCTACAGGTTGAAAGGTGGAATATGAGTGGCATTTATCTACCTCACTGATGTTTAGTAAGTGAGTCTCAGTGCTGGTTCATCCATAGGTGGTGAAGCCCAATTTATATGGTGTTCCCATCTGGTGAATGACATCTAGGGACCTCTCCATAGTACAAGGCAGTGATTGCTATAGTGCAGTGTTCAGATAGTCACTTAGCAGACTGATGATGGGGCAAATGTAAGTTTATAAGCCCAAGGAGACATGGAAGTGTTACTGCTCACCACAGGAGACATCTGGTGCCTGCTGGATGAGTGTAGGAACAGTTTTTCAGTTCAGATTACAGTGTCATCCCACTCTGAGCTCTGCTTTGACTCTTTTCCTTCCCTGTGGTTTCCAACAGCCTACTGTCAGGCTGACATTTCTTCTTCCTGCTTCTTGTGGCTGACTTCTTTGTTGTTTGGAAACCCCAACAGGCATTATGACTGAGCCATGTCAGTGTGATTGACAGGTTTGTACACACAGTGGGCTGGGGCATCCAAGAAGCACTGATGACAGCTCACAGACATATGAAGGCAAAAGAGCAAGTGGATTTGGCAGCCTGAGGAGCAAGGAAACAGGACTTGGCTTCAGCCCATGAGCTTTGGGGAGGCAGTGGGGCAAATCCAGAGTATATGTTCATACATGGCATGGGTTTGCTGAGATGCAGGAATGGGAGGCAAAGAAGGATGAGCAACCATGGGAAAAGAAGGACATTAGATCAAGAGAATGATACAAGGGATCAGGAAGAGGGAAAAAACCCACAAAACAAAGACAAGGAATGTTACATGTTTATATATAGATATATGAGCCTTGCTCTTGCCTCCTATCCTGCCCCACCTCAGGGAAGAAATTACATATGTCTTTCAAGCTGTTATCACTAGCCTCCCCATAAGGAAGCACAGCCTGTTGAGTTTGCACATTCACAGAGTAGACCAAATCTCTCTCCTGGCTCCATCAGGAAACTCATATCACTTGCTAACTTTCCAACCAGAAAAGATTAGTCCCATACAGGTCTTCCCTGCAAGCACAAAAAAAAAGGTCCTGTCTAGTGCTCCAAGTACACTGCTTTGATGCTATCCTACCAAGCAAATGGATAACATGAGTGACCCTGAAATTAAGTCATCATACTGCTATTTGATGGGGATAGGCCAAGTGTCCAAGCAAGCCAAAGATCACACAAAAGCTGTGGACTCTCTTTTGTTTCCATTTCCCACTGTAAAATCATAGAATCACAGAATGGTAAGGTTGGAAGGAACCTCAAGGATCAGCCAGTTCCAACCCCCTGCCATAGGCAGGGACACCTCCCACTAGCACAGGTCACTCAAGGCCTCGTCCAACCTGGCCTTGAACACCTCCAGGGAGGGAGCAGCCACAACCTCCCTGGGCAACCTGTGCCAGTGTCTCACCACCCTCACTGCAAACACCTTCCTCCTAACATCCAGTCTAAATCTCCCCTCTGCCACTTCAAACCCATTGCCCCTTGTCCTGTCATTACAAGACCTTGTCAATAGTCCCTCCCCAGCCTTCTTGTAGCCCCCTTCAGATCCTGGAAGGCTACTCTAAGGTCTTCTGGAAGCCTTCTCTTCTCCAGGCTGCAGAGCTCCAACTCTCTCAGCCTGTCCCCATAGCAGGGCTGCTGCAGCCCTCTCAGCATCTTGGTGGCCTCCTCTGGACCTGCTCCAATAGTTCCATGTCCTTCCTGTGCTGGGGGCTCCAGCAATAAAGTTCAGATTTGGGTGTTTAAGGAGAGTCATAGCTCACTGGTAGTGCCAGGGATACTCCCCTTCTGCTTCCACACTGTGTGCAGCAAACCTCCATAACAGGTCATTGTGTTGTCCAACTGGAAAGCTGATAATGGCCTTTTTACACTGAGGAAGGAGAGCACTGACACAGACAACAGAAGATGAGAGAGAGAAAGAGAAGGATGATTTCAGCTTTTCAATAAAAATAGCAATAATTATGCTAAAAAATACCTTTTTTTTTTTTTTTTTATGGTTAAAAAGGACTTGGAAGTGTTTTTTCTCTCTGCTCCTTGACATTTCCCTGTTCCTGCAGGAATTCCTGTTTAGCCTAATTAGGCTCTGTTTCTCCTTCATTTCAGCTCCATAACTCATTAGCTTCCAGCTGGGCAACTCACGATTCTGGGATGTCTAATTACCTTCTTCTAGCAGATATCCTGATTGCCTCTGGTCAAAAAATGCTGATCCAGTGCCTTTTGTTGATCTGAACTGATCTCAAAATGAGTTGTGTCATCAGCCCCATCTAATTTCATCCAATCTTTCTACTTATATCCTTTGGTCAAGATCAACGTCACATATGACCTGATGTGATAGAGAACCAAGAATATAATAGTCAACATCTTAAAGGGGAACACTCACTGACTCTATTGGTCTGCATTATTTTGGTATCATAAAGTTTGGTTTGAAGTTCCTGAGGCACAGAGATGGATAAGCATCTTCATCTATTTCAGCTGAACATAGAGGTCAGCTCTTTTTGTCTTCCTTCCAAGGATGACATTAAATCCATTTTAATCAGGTATGAGACCCTAATTCAGTTTTGACTCTTTTCTGGGGCTGTATCCAAAATTAATTCGTCACAGTCACATTGAAGTTTAATTCAGTCACATTCAAAGCAAGGTTTGTAATGTTCTCATAAACTTGGATAAATACATCACTGTGGATCCAGGCCTTAGTAAGAGGTCCATCCCATTCTTTTTCTCTTTGGTTTATTCAGGTTGAATTGTCCTTCATTTGCAAGCACTGACCCTGACTTAGTGCTCTATGCAGATACATTATTTGTTTAGAGAAGATGCCCCAGTCACAAGCTGCCTGTTGCAGCAGGGAGGAATTGTGCAGTTCTCATTGTGAGAACAGATCAGGATTGAAGTGTTTTATTGATTTGTTGACAGCAGTTAAATGCCAGTGAGTAAAATGTACACATAATATCAGCAATAGAATCACAGAATTGCTTCAATTGAAAAAAAACCCTCTAAGATCATTGAGTCCCACCCTTAACCTAAGACCACCACTACTATGACGTGGACAGAGGAATCAGTGCACTCTCAGCAAGTGTGCAGCTGGCACCAAGCTGTGTGGAACAATAGACTTGCTAGAGGGCAGGGATCCATCCAGAGGGACTTGGACAGGCTGCAGAGGTGTGCCCAGGCCAACCTCATCACATTCAATAAGGCCAAGTGCAAGGTCCTGCACCTGGGTAGGCACAATCCCAAGCACAACTCCAAGCTGGGTGGGGAATGGCTGAGAGCAGCCCTGAGGAAAANCCACATCCTGGAGTGCCATGTTCACACATTTCTTGAATACCTCCACAGATAGTGAGTTCATCACCTCCCTGGACAGCCTGTTCCAATGCCTCACCACTCTTTCACAATGAGATTTTTCCCAGTAACCTACCTGAACCTCCCCTGGTGCAACCTGAGGCCATTTCCTCTCATTCTAGCAACTGTGCATGTAGAAATGCATTTGTGCAAATGCATTTGTGCAAATACAAAAGAACTGTGAAAGCAGAAGAGCAAGCTCTTATCTAATGTTGTTGTACACTAAGAAATTTCTAAACATCCTGTAACAATCAGTCCAAAACCTCTAATCCCATACACACACACACAGAGACAATTAATTTTCCAACAGTGAGCTGTGTGGGTACTGCCACACCCAGGGTAAGTGATAATCCATAGGTAGGAATATCTACAACCTCACATCTGATAGTTGTTCTAAAGTGTATTAAATTGTGTTTTCTCTTCCAGTAGCCCCTTTCTGTCTTTCTTCCCCAAGCTTTATACTGCTTATACTCACTTGGGCTGAGGAGAATTTTGAAGGTACTCCATAGAACTGAATTCTTATTTCTCATTGCTATAAACTGTTGTTCTCAGATTAAAGACTTCAGCTAAAGTGTCGTTTGCCTTTGTGAAAATGAGGAAGATTTCTTCCTGTAACAGGAGCATCTGCCTGTTTTTTGGCATCAATAAAGGCTCCTTTCTTCTATTATACTCTCACTAATTGCACAAAAGTTCTGTGCTACCACTGACCACCTGTATGCAACACACTCTGGTACTTCAGACACCTGGAAGTGATGGGGATTGTGCTTCAGCTGTAATAGAGACAGTCCTTTCAAATCACTGCTCAGTAGTAGGTCGTTCTGACTACCAAGCTGCTACCACCACCCCAAAATCCCTGTTCTGACTGAGATGTTTATGGACACAAGAGGTAGGGTGAGCATGTTGGGTTGCCAGTTAATATTTGAGGCAGAGCTCTTTATGTAGCACTGATAACGTCAGCATGCCTGGGACACAACAGTGAATTCATGCTTGTGGTATCACTGCGAGCACATCAAATCTGCTTTTCAGGTGTGGAAGTCGATACCTAGAAAGATGGCTTGCTGAGGGCCACAGAAACTAGGTCAAACAAGGGGTTACACTCTGGAAAATATTTTTAACCCAAGGGACAGTCTCAAGCTGTGCCAGGGGAAGTTGAGGCTGGAGGTGAGGAGAAAGTTCTTCACTGAGAGAGTCATTCCCCACTGGAATGGGCTGCCCAGGGAGGTGGTGGAGTCACCGTCCCTGGAGGTGTTCAAGGCACGTTTGGACGTGGCACTTGGTGCCATGGTCTGGTCTTGAGGTCTGTGGTAATGGGGTGGACTTGATGATCTTTGAGGTCTCTTCCAACCTTGGTGATACTGTGATACGGTGATACTGTGATACTCTGATACTGTGACTAAACTATTTTTCCTGTCAGGATTCTGGACTTCCAAACTGCAATACATGAAGCAAATGCACTTCAAATTATAGCAGTGGGGCCGATGTTAAATTTTTAAGGCTGTCCACACTGAGAATGGTTTATTGACTTCATTTTCTTACTTCTTATCCAAATATTTTGATGTGCTGTTGTGAAACTGAGTTTCCTTCGAGCTGTTACATTTTACTCACGAAGTGACAGATTTTCCTCTGTCATTAGAATGTGTGTCATGAGGATCCTGGCTGTGGCATAGAAAGAAGGATAAAATGCTTTACTTTTGCAGCAACTGCTTTGTTAAAAATCCAGTTTTCACCCTTCACAGCACTTTTGATGGGACNATGATTCTATGATTATTTTCTCTTTTGCCTGCTCATTACAACCTGTGCCTCGGTGGTTTGGTTTGTTTTTTCCAGTGGAGATGGTTAAGTCCCCAGCTTAGACACCATGACCACTTTATGTAAGTTCAGACACGTTTGCAGTGCATGCAATGCATGAAGTCTTTTTGCTGACGTGGGTGAGACGTGGTGCTTCTTTCCATAAATAAAATGACAGATTCTGCTATTAAAAGGATCAGCTGGTGCAACACATTTTATTATTTCAAAAGTATAATAGCTGAATAAGAATAAATAATGTCTCTCCAAGAAGTTTCTGCTGCCTCTTTAGGTGGATGTGAATGTGCTCCCTCCTGCTCTCACTCCAAATTTGGGTTAGCTGATATTTTGCCCTGGTGTGTTCACAAAAGGATAATGTGATAGATTAAGCCAAGGCAGTCACAATTAATTCCAAAACAGTTTTAATTTAATTTTCTTTTTTACATAAACCCAATTTACCTCTGTGGAGGTGTGACACATCTGATTACACACAGACACACTGTGAGCAGCCATGCTTGCAGAGGGAGAGGGAGGGAGAGAGAGACAGGAGTGAGCTCTGTGCACGATGTGATAAGAGATCAAAGCTAACAGAGCTCCTCAATATTTCTATTAGCAATAATTCAAAAGAACCTGCATTTCAAATGTCCCCCTGTAACTACTTTAATTGCAGAGATAATAACTCTGGATCCTGGTGAAGGAAAGAAGTCAGGGGTCAGCCCTCTAAGCAGCAGAAATGATGGAAATCAGAAAGACTAGTTAAGGTAAATAAGCCTTGTAGCCTCCCGCTTCATCCTGCTTTCAGAGCACTCAGTTTTCAGCTCGTGTGAGGGTAGCTGTGCTGTGGATGGTGATGTAGCCTGAGCCTCTTGCAGGAATCAGAGGCAGGTGTTAAAATGTACTTTAAACTCTTCCATGGGCCTTCTGTTTTGCAGGTCCTTTAATAACTTTGCTATGCAAGCTCCATGAGCACATTTTCAAAGCTTTTTTGAATTCTCCTTTGACAGTGTAGGCTTGGTTGAGCATATGCATGTGCACATGTATGTGTCCCTGTGAGAAGCCATTGCTTTGTAGCTATTTTTAATTCTTTAAAAGCTTATGGGCTACCTTCCCAAAGCATAGTCTGTTTAAATCATTTCACTCCACTGGAATTAAATATTTCAGAAAACTGGGAGATTTAGTAACTTTTAAAGCTGTTAATGCAGTTGGAGACAAGACTTTTCATTATGACCAGGTTAACTCCATATGAATTTTAAGCAGGTGGTAAAGTACAGCACATAATCTGTTCCTTGGGACACTCCAGAACGAGGGCTAGAAGACAAGGGACTAAGTCTTGAGTGCCTTTAACTGACCAAGACACATAGCCAGCACAAGGGCCTGGTGTGGTGGGAGACTTGCTGCCTAAAAAATCAGAGGTTTCCACAGGAAAACAATCAGACAAATGACACACAGACAGGGATATGAAATCAGAGACCAAATGGGAGGGTTCATCATTGCCAACATCCCAATCAGTGCTGAGATAAGAATACATGTTTAAGATACTGAAGAATTTAGATCAAAAAATCAGACTTTGCAGCCCAGAGCTGTCACTAGTTGTACATCCAGTAATGACCTTGTGTCACACTGCAGCCTGATTCCTACATGCACCGAGTGGCTTTGGACTTCCAGGTCTCAGGTGGATACCTGAGCACACTTCTTGCACACATATCTTAGAGCTCACACGAAAGGGTTTTGGCAGCCTGAATGCTGGAGAGTGAAGATAGCTCACAGTGTGCTACAGCTCTTCTCTGTTTCTCATGGTCTCTGTTTGGGAAGGCAGAGCAGCCACAGATCTGTTCCATCACAGAGCAGAGCCTCTGGAAGCCACTTGGTAGTTTAGGGTTATAAGGCACAGGAAACTATTTCGAGGCCTTTCACCTTCCCTTCCACCCATCTCCACAAGAGTAGGGAGACTCCTGTCCTCTCACAGGTAGCTAATTTCCATTTGAGTCAGGCACTTTGGGGAATCAGGCAGTGAGATTGTGTCTGTGTGAAACACAACTACAGCATGCCTGTCTTTGGAAAGGTCATTTCAGCACACAGCATACCGAAGCTAGCTCAAAGCTGGCTCAAGCAGCATTAATCAGCACTGCAGTCAATCCTTGTGAACACCATGCAGATAGTGAATGAAATCCCAGTCCCACTAAAGTCCATGGAGTGGTTCAGACTGTAGATTTTTAAGTGTCATTAGCACCAGCCTAAAGTAAAATCCTTTAACGGGTATCAGGCACCAACCTAGAAGACCTGTAGGAGCTAATGACTGTGGTCAGCCATTGGTAATGATTTGCTGTCTTCGAATTCTCTCATTTCTGAATCCAGAAGCTCTGCTTAATTATTGTATTTCTCCTGTGCTTTATATCTCTGAGCAGTAACTAAGACCAGATCAAGTTAGAAATCAAGCTGTGGGTCTATTTGGAAAATGGGAAGCTGTAGCTGTTTCTCACTTGTTCTGTCCTTCCAGTTAACCCACTAAAACATCAAGACTTTTAGAGATGATTGCACTGATCCTCCACTTTTGTTCATCCAGATTCCTGTGAATGCAGAGTTCAGGTTGGCTGGAGAAATCTTTCTCTCATTGATTTGATTTCTTCTCCTCTTGTTCTAGCCTAGATCAATTTTTCTACAGTGTGTTTCACATGGGCTGTGAAGGTCAAAGTTTGCCTGTTTTCTCACACATTTCTCACATTTCTTAGACACTAAGAAAAACCTACTTTAATTGCTTCCATGCCAAGGCCTTGGTACCTTGACTGCATTCATTTTGTTCCAGTCTTTAAACGTGTTCTGAAAAGCTGAAGGTTGTGAGATATTTTCCTTGAAGTGAGGTGTATGCTTTTTAAAAATTGACTTTTGAAAGCCCACATGCAAGGATGCCAAATGGTTTATCACATTTGGATTTTGCTTCACAATCACTGCTTCCATTGATGTCTCTCTGTTCAGAGGTTATCCTGTTCTGTCCTGTGTTAGTAATGCCTATCCACCGTGCTTGACTGGCATTTATCACTCTTCCCTCAGAGGCTTGCAGTCTCTGTTTTACACTCCATCTGATGTACCACTTCAGCAAAGGAGAAGTGGATTATCTTGAGAAAAACGGAAAAGCAGGGACAGAAAGAGGGAAATGAAGTACAGGGGTGCCCAGTCAAACCACATTGGAGGTTTGGAAATCCATTGGGACCATGGAAGTTGTCCCGAGGAAGTAGACAACAGCCTCATTAGGTATTGCATTATTATGGCATCCAACACTTCTCCTTTCCTTTAGAAAACTAAGTTTTCTCCTGGGTACTTTTCTAATGCATAACTTGTTTAGCTTTCCTTAATTCTGTCAGTTATCCCTTTATGAGTGTATTCAGGCACAAAAATGGCCTCTGAACACATTAATCCAAGGTCTTGCTTTTTATTAATTCTGTAGCAAAATTCTGCAATTGATTTAATGAGGAAATCTCAAAGGTTTGTTCTGTTCTTCTTAAGATCAGTTGGAATATTTGTGGTTCCACTCAATGGCATATGGTCTCTAGTAGAAAGGCAAATAAATGTAAAGTATATACACAGCATTTTCTTCCAGGGTTCTCAATGGCAAATAAACTTTAAGAGAGTTAGTTATAGGGTCCTATGCATCCTACACTTCACCAGGCTTGGCTTCCTGCTCCTTTAATGACTTAGTTTGAAGGTTTAGTGAAATAGTACTTGTGTTTGCCTCATGCCACATAATAGGTAACAGTCTTTAGCTCTGTGTTAGCACTGATGCATAAGCTCAGCTCCACGAGGCACATCTCTCCTCTCCCTTAGAATAGAATCATAGAATCAACCAGGTTGGAAGAGACCTCCAAGCTCATCCAGTCAAACCTATCACCCAGCCCTAGCCAATCAACCAGACTATGGCACTAACTGTCTCATCCAGGCTTTTCTTGAACACCTCCAGGGATGGTGACTCCACCACCTCTCTGTCAAGAACTTCCTCCTCATATCCAGCCTAGACCTCCCCTGGCACAGCTTGAGACTGTGTCTCCTTGCTCTGTTGCTGTCTGCCTGGGAGAAGAGACCAACCCCCACCTGGCTACAATCTCCTTTCAGGTAGTTGTAGACAGCAATGAGGTCTGCCCTGAGCCTCCTCTTTTCCAGGCTGCACACCCCCAGCTCCCTCAGCCTCTCCTCACAGGGCTGTGCTCCAGGCCCCTCACCAGCCTTGCTGCCCTTCTCTGGGCACATTCCAGTACCTCAACATCTCTCTTGAATTGAGTGGCCCAGAATTGCCACAGTACTCAAGGTGTGGCCTGAGCAGTGCTGAGTACAGGGGATGAATAACCTCCCTTGTCCTACTGGCTACACTGTTCCTGATACAGGCCAGGATGCCTTTGGACTTTAGTCACCAGTTCCTACAAAGAGAGCAAAGGGCACAGTTTTTACTCAGAATATCAGTTCACTGATAGCAAGACCATCATGAATCTTAGGCTCAGAGGCTGATCTCCTGTGAAGGTAACCAAGCTGGTGATGGGATGCTCCTTAATTATAATAATTATTTCCCTGTTAGGCATCGGGACCCTGCAATCTTCAACACCACAAAATAAGGTAGCAAGGTGACCCTTGGCTCAAAGAGCTAAGTGAAACAAATGGCTGCAACATGCAGAGCAGGGAGCACAAGACCAAATGCAGGCTGTTGTGGATCTGTGCACTTATGTCTGTTATGAACAGCCATAGGCACAGGACATCCATTTAGTTTGCTGGTGTTGTCCAGTGCTGCATGGCAGGCTGCCTCTGACCCCATCTGCTGAAAATCTAGTAAGTATGTGGAGATGGAGTCTCAGCATAGCCCAGCAAGTGCTCAGCTCATTTATTGTTGTTTATACACATGGAGCTCCTGAGAAACACTAGGGAGAAACTGAAACACGGTGCTCAATTGCAGTATGCTCAGTTGTCTTCTTCCCCAAACTCCGTGTACTTTTGCTCCTGAGCAGCTGTCACTTAAAACTTGCCACTCCTACGGCAGTGCTGCTTCCACTTCCTATTGCTCCAACAGACCTAAGGTGAGCTATAGCAGCCAACTCTAATTTTCTGCAGCCAACACCTACAGAGTTGCAACAGTCCCACAAAAGGGGCAGGAACTTTGTAAGTGAGACAATTCTACTACAGGTACAAGAGCAAGAGAAATAACCCTTGGAGAGTAATAAAGGAAAGCGTTCACTTAACCAGACGACAGTGAGCAAGAAGCTGAAGAAGCAGAGCAGCTGCTGCTCGCCGTTCGTTGACGCTGCCGAACACAATGTGCTTTGCTCCCTCTGCTGGCTGCGACCTGCCACAGCCGCAAGAGCCTGCCGGGGCGCGCTGATGGTGGGGCTGGGGCACCGCGAGCAGCTGGTGCTGCAGGGAACGGTCGGCAGGACCAGCTCACGGCACCTCTCTAAAAATGAAGTTACAACGAATAATGAGTATAGCGTTTCACAGTGTAGCTAATCAGTTCTCACTTCAAGGCAAAATTGGTGAAAAAAAAACGTGACGTTTACTCTGAGTTCAAACAGAAAATAGCATCGTGTGGCGTGCAGAACACCTAAGAATCTCAAGTAAATAACCATTACTGCCAAAATAATTTCTCAGTTATGGTATTTAATCGAGTCAGATTTCACCATGGCCATTTCTTCACTGAGCAGTTGTATCCCTGATCCAGAGCAGAGTCAACTAATTCATTCACAGGTGATACAAAATCAGGAGGTGTTGCAAATCCCAAGGAAGACAGAGAATCAGAGAATCAGAGAATGGTAAGGTTGGAAGGGAACTCAAAGGTCATCCACTTTCAACCCCTCGCCATAGGCAGGGACACCTCCCACTAGAACAGGTTTCTCAAGTCCTCCTCCAACCTGGCCTTGAACACCTCCAGGGAGGGAGCAGCCACAACCTCCCTGGGCAACCTGTGCCAGTGTCTCACCACCCTCACTGCAAACAACTTCCTCCTAACATCCAGTTTCAATCTCCCCTCTGCCAGTTCAAACCCACTGCCCCTTGTCCTGTCATTGCAAGACCTTGTCAATAGTCCCTCCCCAGCCTTCCTATAGGCCCTGGGAAAATGCACTCAGGGAGAAATTAATCTGAAACTAATAATAACAATAACTAACTAATAATAAATGACCTACAAGTTTGCAATACAATGTGCCAAAGGGAAAAGCTGATGTGACTACAGGTTTCTTCTACCTGAGGTTATGCAGTCATACAGAACAGATTGAAATATCTAATCTGGCCAGAATCAGGTTGTTGGTTTTCATCAAGTTTGTTCAGACCCAAAAGTGTGCCCCAGCAAACAGTTTGGTTAAACCATGGGGTAAGCAGCATCCACCAAGCATGAGGCCACTTTTCCTGATCCTATGCATGACACAACTCAAAGCTTTGGGTGATCATGATGACTCTAGATTGTACCATGCAGAGCATTGAGTGGGAAAGTGCTGAGAGTGCATCACAGACAGTAGGTGATAGAGCTTTCCCAGGGATCCTCTTGTGTCACTGCAAGACAGAGCATGAATGAGGACCAGGCTCCCAGGTCCATAAAGCAAGGTAAATTTGAAGTGTGTAAGAGGTGTAAGTTGGCTACCCACAGCCGGCGTATCCCTAAGCAAAAAGTAACATCAAAAAGGGAGAGGGAGCTGAATCCAAAGGCTGTGTGACCTTAAAGAAAATGACAGGTAGATGAGCAAAAGATTTGAAGGACAATTCAGATATTAAAAATGTCCTAGTGATGAGATCTAATAGATTGTTGAATAATCCCAAAGGAAGTAATAGAAAGAGTTCATATACATCTAAAGCTTTCCAGGACACAGCACTAATGAACAGAAACTAAGGGACACTCCTGCAATGACTGCAGAAGCAAGACAAGCTGATACTCACACTATTCTATATCAAATCATCACTGAGCACTTAGGAAGAGGAGTGTCGCCAAATTTAGTCCTAGTAAAAGTTGATTAATCTGTTTAAAAGACAGAAGATGGTATATCATGGTGATATACACTGAGCTCCTGATAAACATTATCACCCAATAATTCCTGAATTATGCACAGAATTGCTTTAGAGTATTGACAGAGACATTCAGAATGCAAGGTGCCCCTTGGTGGAAAGTGTGTTATATCTCTTGATAAGCTAATTCAGTGGTTAATTATCCTGATTCTTTCAAATATGCACTTTGCTTCCAGTTTGATTTTTTCCCCCCCTGCCTTCTAACGATTGGGCTTTGTCATGCCTTTTCTAAAGAGCCTTCAAATATTTTCCTCTCTTCACAGATGATGCAGCCTGCAAGCTAATCTCCATGAAGTCAAATTAAGGCATTCAAACCCCAAGAGAGACATGATTTAAAACTCATCCCTCCTGTTGTTTTCTCCTATTGGCTAATTTAAGTAGCTCTCCTCTCAGCATGCCGGCTCTAGTGAATCTCGTTCCTTAGCACCCAACCCTCCCAAGTGTCATTAAATCAGGACTGAAGGGTTTGAAAGCCAAGCACTGCATGTTCAGTGTTGCAGTGGAAATACTCTTGTGGATCTGTGCCCCAGGCTTTGCAACTCTAAACAAATTCCTAACTATAGATGTGGGTTCCACTGTATGGGTCTTGGCATCTCCACAGCAGTATTTCAGGAATGCCATATTAACTCTGCTACTCTTTTCCTCTAAATCTGAGACCTTGCTCTATGCAACATCCCATTCCAAGTTATACAGAGGATGCTTAATGCCACTGTTAAAAGCTGTTACAATGAATGGCTGCAGTGGCATCAGGTTTATAGAAAAATTCAATTTTAAATCAGTGACAGATTTGGCTTCTGAATATTTAGTGGATGCCAGTAAAGGACCACTGTTTTGTGACACCACTATGTGTAGTCAGCCATCAGAAATCAGTAGAGCCTGCCATGGATCTGCCAGATGGGGCAAGAGTGGGTCATTTACTGGACTAACAACTTATTCAAGTGGAAATACCTTTAGAGAATTATTTGACTGAAACCTTCTAGGAGAACTAGTTCCTTCACAGCTCTGCAGGGGGATGAGACAGACAGCTGGAAAAACTCAGAAGTCAAATTAAAGAAGCAGGAATTCATGGTGGGATATAAAAAACTCAAGTGTTTCACAGGCAAGCCAGTAGGGTTTGGCAAAGGAGAAATGCAGGCTTTTGTAGAAAAGGTTTTGGTTAACCATGGGAATAACCAAGCTCAGAAGCTGGTCAGGATGCTGTTCACAGGTGCCACAGTCAGGACACTTAGCCAACTGGTCATAAACAGCTTCAAGGAGTGATTTAGCCTAGCTAAGGTCTGACTCAGCCTCTGGAAGCACCAAGCTTTTGATTTAGCTCTTAAGTAAGACTGACTCACTGAAGGTGTCTTTCTCCAGTGGCTATAGAGGACCCACAGGGGCTAAAAGCCAACTGGAAGAACTGGGTCTGGCCACTACTACTTTTCATTGCAACCTGACTCAAAGAACTGAGCCTCAGATCAAATCATCAGCATGATGGGATTCTGGGAAAGAGTGTGTGCAGGTGCTGAGCTAGAGAGTGTGTTGTGCTTTCCTGTGACACAAACCTGTGCTGAAGGAAGGTCTAGAGAAGATGGACCCCAACAGAGGGAAGCACATGATGCTGGTTTGCTGATACCTAAACACACCAGCCTGCTGAGACCTCCCTCAGAAGCAGATTGCAAGGAAGACATGAATGCCAAAATCTCCATGTACATTTGCCACTTTTATAGCTATTACTAAGCAAGTGTATGTTGACTGGTTCTGAAGAACCAACATGCTACCAACCCTTGCTAAGTTCAAAACCAATTGCAGTTATCTAGTCTTTATTTAAGGGAGAAACATTAAGTTCATACTATTTAAGAGATCAACTTTTTTTTTTTTCTTTTACATATCTTTCTCTTATGATGCTATGTTTTCTTGAAAGCCATCAGTTCTAATACACACTGCAAGACATGGATACTGGATCTTCATAATTCATACTAGAGGGCAGGGATCCATCCAGAGGGACCTGGACAGGCTGGAGAGGTGGGCCCAGGCCAACCTCATGAAATTCAACAAGGCCAAGTGTAAGGTCCTGCACCTGGGTAGGCACAATCCCAAGCACAACTCCAGGCTGGGTGGGGAATGGCTGAGAGCAGCCCTGAGGAACAGGCCCTGGGGGTCTGGGATGATGAAAAACTCAAGATGAGGCTGCAGTGTGAGTGCAGCCCAGACAGCAACTGTGTGCTGGGCTGCAGCAAGAGCAGTGTGGGCAGCAGGGCAAGGGAGGGGATTCTGCCCCTTTGCTCTGCTCTCCTCAGACCCCACCTGCAGTCCTGTGTGCAGTTCTGGAGCCCCCAGCACAGGAAGGACATGGAAGTGTTGGAGCGGGTCCAGAGGAGGCCACGAAGATGCTGAGAGGGCTGCAGCAGCTCTGCTGTGAGGACAGGCTGAGAGAGTTGGGGCTCTGCAGCCTGGAGAAGAGAAGGCTTCCAGGAGACCTTAGAGTAGCCTTCCAGTATCTGAAGGGGGCTACAGGAAGGCTGGGGAGGGACTATTGACAAGGTCTTGCAATGCCAGGACAAGGGGCAATGGGTTTGAACTGGCAGAGGGGAGATTGAAAGTGGATGTTAGGAGGAAGTTGTTTGCAGTGAGGGTGGTGAGACACTGGCACAGGTTGCCCAGGGAGGTTGTGGCTGCTCCCTCCCTGGAGGTGTTCAAGGCCAGGTTGGACGAGGCCTTGAGTGAGCTGTGCTAGTGGGAGGTGTCCCTGCCTATGGCAGGGGGTTGGAACTGGATGATCCTTGAGGTCCCTTCCAACCTTACCATTCTATAATTCTATAATCCTGCCTTCACTATAGTGATGGTTACCTATTTCTTAATGCTGTTGTGAAACTTGGTACTACTCCTGAGATGCCACAAGGCCATCGGATGGGCCACACCATGACCTTGTAAAAATTATTGTCATAATGATGTACAAACTGTACAGATGACAGCCAAATCCAGAGATTAAATACTGCATTTTACCTGCTCCACGAAGAGGGTTACCACACAAAATATATTTCCTAATTATTTCTGCAGATAAAACTCATTATGACTTTCTCAATTCTTAATCAATACTTTAAGGGCCTTCTGCTTTATAGAACAGTTCATCAATATTTTATTTATTTTAATAATTTATCCTTTATTACAGAAGCAGATGGAGCCTGCGGCACACTTGTCCTCAAGAAACCAGAGCAAGGAGGAGAAGGTGCCCAGAATCCACATCACCTGGGACCAAAGACTTGAATTTTCTTCTATCCTTGTCCATATATCTGCTATGACTTAGATTCAGTCACAGGTACTAGCCATGCCTAGTGGCCCTGCAGCTATGCTGGAGCCTCAGAATGGTAGGGCTGTGGAGGGAAGATTGTTCTCCCCTCTCTATTGACTCCTAACTGTGGGAGATGCCATCTCTTCCTGCTGATAGACTCACAGCCCTCAGGAACCCTCTTTGCCAAAAGATCTCCCTGGGTGTTATCTGTATTTGGGTAAAAGAATTAAAAGTTGTGATGAAAGGGTCCATCACCTTCTTTTCTCTGGAGCTGGGAAGAAGAGTTGCAAGTGACAGCAGTCTCAGCTCTGCAGATCTTTAGGTGAGACTTCTGTGCACAGCTGTGCAAAACTTCTCCTTGTCCTCTTTGTGCATGGATTTGTAAATATGTGATCCCTATCAAGAGATTTTTTACCTGAGATCTGTCTGAACTGAGGAGCAGGTAAAACTGGTGAAGGAAATTGCAAGGTGCTTTTACTGAGGAATCATCAGGGTGCAACTGAGCTATGTTTACCTGTCACTAGATCCAGATGATATGAGATGGTATTTCCCAGATGTCAGGACAACAGTAGAATAAAGGTCACTTTATTAATGCCAGTACATGGAATATGGTTGCAGACAGTAGTTTGAGGAGAAGATTTTTCAGGGTCTGGAATAAGCATCAATCACCTTAGTTCATATTTTTTGCACTGTTCTGGGAAAGAGTGAGAGCACTTTTGAATTTATGGTTATTACTAGAAACTCAGCTAGCAGTGGTGCCTGGGAGCTCTTTCTTCCTCCCTGTGTCTGGCTAGGAAATGTGGTCTTCCCCTCTGGAATCAGTCTTTGCCTTGGCAGTCTGTTCTCACTCACTTTCTAGACTGTCAGGTGATGTAGGACATGTTGTGCAGCCTGCTGCTCTGCTTCAGGCACCAGGCATGCATTACACCATTCTGCTGCACATGAGCATACCTGAGTGGTCCTGCTTTATAGTTGTTGACTTCCTTTTCACCTTCAGCTCAAGTTCAAGACTCTGAATTGTTTTTTCCCCAAAAAATATTTGTGCTTCTTTGTTTTGGCTGCTCAAGTGACCTTCTTTTATCCTGTGACATACCACAATAGATGGTGTCAGCTGAGTTACTTGGTCCTGATGTTTCATACAGACGGGGCTGGTGGCAGGATGTTATCAGTGAAAAGTGCCTGATTATGCAGTCTGACTTGACTGAGCCTGCATTGGCCTTGAATGTGCATGATAAAGGCCACCTCTCTTCCTACTCCACAAGACTCTGTTGTTGGGACAGGATTCTTTGCCATATACTTTTGCCATTCATGAAAAACTAATTTACTGTGTAAAAGGAATAGAAATAAATATTGCTGTTCATTGGTACAACAATCTAGGACAACATGATCACCAGAGTGCATACTGATGATACTGGAAAATGTTTTCCTTTTGGTGGAGAGTAACCTAAAGATCATGATCCCTCTGGATCTGGATATGTGTGCAGACAGGGAATCAGCAGGAAAAAGGATAAAGGGTTTAAATATGTAAAGGAAAACAGGAGAGCAAAGAGGGATGATAGAAGAGTGACAGGAGGAAATGAAGAATATTCTCCAGGAAAAAAAATGAGAGTAGGAAATCACTGAAGACAGAAGAGAAGGAATGGATTAAAGATAAATAGAGCAGCAGAAGAGATCTGGAAATAGAAAGTGCAGAAGAAAACAAAACAAAAAGCCTAGACAGGTTGCTAGAGGTAAAACGTTGAGAGAATTATGTTAAAATAGTTTTATATCATGGGGAATTCAGATTAAATACAAAGAGAGTAGGGGAAGGAAGAAACAGTATGGTATATAATAGGAAGAGACTTAAGAGGGGGAAAAAGTAAGGTGAAGGAAAAGAAAAAGCTCCTGCAGCTGAGGCAGAATAAGCACATCACCTTTGATTGTTTCACAATACAAAATAACTAATGTCAGTTCCTTATAAAACAGGCAAATAGGCAGACAAAAGGGTAAGGTTGGACAGTTTGCTTTCCTTTCAGGCTCAGTTTCACCCTGCTAGTAGTTAGACACCTGACTGTGCTGCCTAAAGGCTGGAATATCATTGCCTTAAAACCAGTCTGTAATTAATGGTTAGCGAGAGGGTAGCTCCAGGAGGGAATTCAGACTATCCATCCCCTGCTATTGACTGGAAGGAGTCCAAGGTGATGAGAAGCCAAGTTTCAGTCATATGCCTACATCTCAAGCAATTTCCCTTACTACCAGGCAAGCCTTAACCTCAGTGTCCCTCAATTATTTATGCACAGAGCCCTAATCTGCACATTTCTCTTACTCCAAGCAAGGGCTGATGCAGAGCCCTTTGGCAGGGCACAAGGAGGCTTCTCATGCTGCTGCTACCCCTCTGGAACCTCCTTTGTGGTCAAAGGTAACACTTCAGTAGATGAATCTGCTCACAGATCTCAGTCCCAAACTAAGAGACTTCACAGACCAACTCATAGAATCATGGAATCATAGAATAGTAAGGTTGGAAGGGACCTATTTTTGCCCTTTAATGTTTGGGGTTTTTTAACTCATAGAATCATAGAATAGTAAGGTTGGAAGGGACCTATTTTTGCCCTTTAATGTTTGGGGGTTTTTAACTCATAGAATCATAGAATCATAGAATAGTAAGGTTGGAAGGGACCTCAAAGATCATCCAGTTCCAACCCCCTGCCATAGGCAGGGACACCTCCCACTAGCACAGGTCACTCAAGGCCTCATCCAACCTGGCCTTGAACACCTCCAGGGAGGGAGCAGCCACAACCTCCCTGGACAACCTGTTCCAGTGTCTCACCACCCTCACAGTAAAGAATTTAGAATCATAGAATTCAAGGTGTCTGGAGAGCAGAGAAGGCCACAACACCCAACTCTGCTGTGGCAGAAGTGTTGGAATCAGAACTAGGAGAAATAAAGTCAGACACATGTGTTTTAAGCAGTTTCTGTCAGTGGGGAAAAAAAAAGTATCTATGCCACCAATTCCACTAAGTTTGAATATGGCACATGTTATACATGCCTCATCTTCAACAGCTTCATCCATTACAACAACCACTTCATGAGAGTTACTGAGCTTAGTGGAGCAGCAGAGCTCTTTCACTTGTCCCTTCCCTATCCACCGCCTGAGCCTCACAGCAGTTTAAATCACAACACACAAAACCAGTCAGATACTGACATGGTTTGACAAGGTTTGCTTCCCTGGCATCTCCTTTGTTTAAAACCCTGTCAATTACATTTTCTTCTAAAACACAGGGTGATTTCTAACTTTACACCCACAGAATGATTCATTTGACTTCCAAATTGCCTGAAGTTTATGAAGATCCCTTCCCAGCATCTCTACAAAGGGAGGAGGGTTAAAAAAAGGGGGTGAACATCTTAATTTCCTTTGCTTCCACAAATTAAGGACATACTCAGGCTTGATAAAGGCTCTCCTTGTGCTTAGTGAAGAGTTTATTAAGATAGAGAAATTGAAGTCAATGTTCAATTTAGTCTTAATAATGCAGATATCTTCCAGTTCCCTTGAGACCTGCCATACTAGAGGCAGATGATAGCGGTGGTTTTCACAGCACCAAGGGTAAATGTATGCAAATCCCTACATCATTCAGATTAGCCCAGTGCTGAGTGGAAGCCAGAGGAGTTCTTCTAGGACTAATTCTCACAGAAACAAAGAAAAGTTGCATGCAGGCAAAGGGTCAATTTCCTAGTAAGAAAAGGGCCCAGCGATCCAGCCAAGATGCAGAGCTAACCATCTGTCCACCCATCGATTTAGCTGTTACACATACAAAGGGTTGCTTTGCCTAAGAGAAGAGGAAGATGAGAGGATGGAAAAGATTCACAGCCATGGAAAAGCTTGTAAAAGAGATCTACCTATAGAATAGCTGATGTTTACAGTACGTCTAGCTAAGGGCAGTACAGAGACAGAAAGGAAATCCCTGCCCCAAAGAAGCTACAGTCTGATGTTGATACTTTTATAGCTAATTTTTTTTTTTTTTAAATCTCTATGGTAACAGAATTTCACAGCTTTAAAGAACACAGTGAAAGTGTAGTGCCTAAATCTATTTACAGAGATGTGTAGGAAACACAGTCAAGGAGAGAGACAGTGTATTAATGGGAATGACTTGGCTATTGGAGTTTTGGAATACAGCACCAAAGTGAAAGAGCCTTGATGGAGAAAAGAGTCAGTAATGTGATAAGGACTGAAGGATTCAGAAAGGCATGCAAATAGTACAGAGCACATATTTCATTCATAGTGGAAATCATCCACACCAAGCTATTCCCACTCCAAAATCTCCTTCCCTAACCTTACTGTTGAAAGAGGTTCTGGAGCAACATCTCATTCTCCTGGTTGGCAGGTTGCTCATGCCAAGTGGTCTGCTGATTTTGTCCTGATGGCCATTTTCAAACTATGTGCTGTGGGTATGTAGCTTTCATATTATAACTACTTCTGCGTCTGATATCAAGAGAAAGAGGATCAATTCTACCTGAGACAGCAACTGTGTGCTGGAGGATGGGGGCATCATTTGATTGCTGCCTGGGTTTGGAGGATGGGGGCATCATTTCATTGCTGCCTTCTGCTGCTGCTTCCACTCTTGCTGTGCTTTTCTGCAAAACAGACAAAGGTAATTGTGCACTGTAATAACTTCATTAAACTCTTTATCTGACCCCAGGGGTTTTTGTATTACCTTCACTCCCCATCTTTGGATGGGCTTGCTGTGTTAAACCAGGACACAAACTCTGCCCCTTCCTGTTCTCCTGAATATAATTCTCTTTTAGTTGGCAAAAGGTATTAAAATTAAGAGGATTTAAAGAAGGATGAGCTGCACATAGGTAGATATGATTTCAGGAGAAGAAGAGAAAAGATTCAAGGGTTACACGATTGTGAGAGTCTAAGAGAAAGAAAATTAGTGTCTATATGGTAGAAGTGGAAGAAGCTGCTACTGCCTAGAGCTCATCCCAATCCCTCTTTGGGGTTTGGCTGCTGGGCCCAGGACCAGTTTTGATGGAACATCTCCCTGACCTTGAAGTTGTGAGAGTTGACAGGAGAACCCTTTGTGGGGGCCTGCCAAGATCCAGCATCATGTTATTTGTCACCAGAAACGACATTAAAAAGGATACTTTGTCTCTTCCCCAATACAGTGAGACTAATAGTTGATTTGATGGTGCAATGCTGTCTTCCAGGCTGGGAAATGGGGCCTTTAAGTATTTGCATGTATAGAGAAGAACAGATTTGTCATGGAGAAAGTTTTAAGTGCTATTTTCACTGCAGTCAGAGTGCTTACCTAGAGAATCATCATTAAACAAGTTCTCTTAAAAAGAAGTACAAGTCAACACATTAATGTTTTTCATATAAAGAATCTTTTCCAAAGAAAAATCTGCTCCTTTTTGATATAAAAAAAGCTTTCATCTCAGCTTGATTCTCTGCATTGTTTACAATTGATCAACTCCCTCTCTGTAGCTGAAGTTCTTATTGGTCCCTAAGCATATTATGTTTTGTTTTAAGGTAGGGACTGTTATCTAGTTTCTATTGCCTGTCTTTAAGGCTAGCAACTTCTCCCTTTTCCTGGAAGCATTGCTTCCTTTTCCTGTATATTGACAGCATTTCCCAATTTCATATCATTGAGAAATGTCTCCTATGAAGCAGAAATTAATCACTAGGGAGCAATGTAGAATGACAACAACCTATGTGATGAGTCAGTCGCAAGGTAACTACACCTAACAGATGCCATCCTGTGACACATCTGTTGCAGTGTGCCCACTATGGAGATAGAAATACTTCTGCCATTGTAGGCAAAGGTGGTGGGACACAATTTCTCACCTTTGCTGTTTTGCAGCGAGCTGCTGAGAGAAGTTAAAAGGGAGCAGAAGAAATCTACCATTAAAAACCACAGTCCCGAGTGTTCTTTACAAAAACCACAGTGACTATATGAAAGAGGGCCAGGAAAAACAAAGGTATCAGATACAGAGGGGAAGAGAGAAAGAGGATTTTTTTTTAAAACTGTGAAAAAATGTATGTAGGAAGGAAGTACATGTGATGGAAGAAAAATCAGTGGAAAGAAAGAGCAAGACCTATCATTGTTTAGGACTGTATCTGCTCTAACATTTTGCCACACTCAACAGATGTTTGAGTGTAGGAGGGAAGAGGCAAAATGCTACCTTGGGAATGAAACACCTGGGCTGAGCTGGGCTGGCCACAGAAGCTGCAGTCCACACTTGAGGTGAGCAGTTTATAAGTAGAAAATTTCTTCTTACATTGAGAGCAGGGCACAAAGATATTTTTTATTTGCACCTTTTATTTTTCCCCACTGATTCAGAAGCATTCGAATGTCTCACAAAAATCACTTCAGCAACTAAATACAGAAGTAGGAAGTTGAAGCAGTGTGTTTTTGTATTTTGTGAATCAAACTTTGGTTTTCATTTTTATTTAAAAACTATTTTTGTTTGGAAAATTACTTGCTATTTTTTTTTCCTTTTCTTTCTAAAAAGGAGGCAGGTTTAACTCCCAAATGTAACACTCAGCTCAATCCAAGATAAAACTTCCATTTAAAACAAAAAAAAGTGTTTGCAGTTGGTTTTGGCACCCATGCTGAACCCATCTCACATCCATGTTCTGTGTGGACAGCAACATGGTACTGAGCATCTGAGGGGCTGCATACCTCCTCAGAAGAAACAGCACAGTTAGCAAAGAGCTATGTCAGCAGCAGACAAGTCTTCTGCTCAGTGCTAGGAATATGGTCCCTCTACACAAAAGCACAGGATAGAATTCTTAAGAAGTCAGCCTCCCTATCTAGTCCTGATTTCTTTATTTATAACCTCTTCCCATCTCAGCACTATCTCAAGAGGCTTGGGTACTTGTCTTCCTGAGATGTTTCCTTCATGCCATCCAATTTCACAGTGTAATTTTCTCTATTTCCCCCACAAATATCTTCCGAGTCTGAAAAAAAGTGTAAAACTGGGAAAAAGAGATGTAAAAGACAAGGGAACAGCTTGGGTGGCATGGACAGTGGGGGTGAGAGGCTTCAGATCCTTTCCAGGGGTCCTCAGAGAAACGTAAAGTTGAGGGGTGGTTGGGGCTTTGGGGTGGTTTGTGCCCCTGGTGCTCTCCTTTACCTTGTGGCAGCAGCCAGGTGAATAACACAGAGCAGGACACACTCAGCTGGTTAAACAGGCTCTAACACATGAGGGGGTTACAAAAGCAAATGTCAGGTGCACCTAGGCAGGAAGTCTTCTGCCAACTCTCCGCACTCTCACCTGTCACCTGGCATGCAGGGGACCACTCTGTCCCCCTACCCAGTGTGCACACATCTGTTTTCCTAGGGGGGAAGCAGCTTCAGTATAAGACCATGCCACATGGGCCTTCCCTATTATATGCTTGTTGCTGCTGGCATTGCCTTCATCTCAGGACCTGGCTTCTCAAGAGGGGAGAGAAAATTGCCTTTTTTTTCAGCTTATGGATAAATGATGTGATCTTTGCCCAAACCAGACTGTTCCTGCAAAGAGGCTGAGCCTGGGGCAGAAGGTAATGAGACGAGACAGAAAGCCATGGAGAAATACACTCTTTTTTTTCTCAGTGGAAGGAGTTAAGAGTAGTGGCTTAAGGTTACTCCTTCTTGAAATACAAACCCTTAGTCTTTCCTTTGTGGCAGTAGAAATGGCCAGATCATAATTGAGAGTATACATATGTGATACTCATTTTTGTCTGTGTCTGGAAACCATTTCATGTCTGTCACAGGTTGAGTTGAATCTGCTGACTCACAGGATGTTAGGGGTTGGAAGGGTCACCATAGAAAGGGTGTTGATACAGTCGATCAGGACATGCAAACACAGCCCAGAGTAGAATCACCAAATGAACAAGAGCATGTGAGGAAGGAAGTCACATGGAAGTGGACAGCCATGTGTGGAGTATGGATGAATACAGTGAACACAGAACAGAGAAATACCATAGCTATGTAAGAAAGGAGCTGGGAGTTACAGCAGATCACAAACTGAACATGAATCCACAGTGCCCTGCTGTCGGGAAGAGAGCAAACATCCTGCTGAGCTGCATAAACAAAAGGATAGTTTGCCAAGGCCACAAAATAATCCTTCCACTTTCCTTGGAATTGTCAGTGAGCCAACATCAAGAGGCACAGTTACATGTGCCACCTTAGGTGGCAAATTCTAAAAGCACTTTAGAACGATAGACTTTGGTTAGATGTGATAACTTCCACTGAATGGCAGCTTAGCAGCAATAATTATATTCTTAATGCCAACAGCCTCCCCACTGGTGATAAACACATTTTTGCATTCTAACAGTTTGCTTAAGCTTTATGCATTCAAAAGGAGAGTTTCATACGAGGCACCTGACAAATCATGCTCTTCACTCAAAAGTACCATAATCACATAACATGACTTTCTCTTGGTTAAAGCACACAGGTGCTTTAAAAACTGGAGACAGATGTTTCAAGTAATATTTTAGTTCTTATCTTTCTACTCCAAGTCTTTTGTGAAATAATGATGAATGTTCTCCTCTTCTTCGTGAGCACAGGTTTAAAGCTGGCACACCTCTCAGACATTGCATTCAAGTATACTTCCCTGGTTATCAGAAGACTGAACTCATTTACATTTATTAATTTACACTTTGATCAAAATCAGTTGTTCACCCCTAACTTGACATACTGAGTGCAATGACTTCACACTGCAGAGATCCTCACCAATACCTTCCCTGAAGGTCTGCACATAGCACATGCTGCAGTTGTCTTGTATGGTGAAAGCTGATTTGAGTCAATTCCATCCCTTTTGACATAAAAAGTCTGATAATAATACTCATGGACGTCAGGCACTCAATCTTGTAGGTCAGAAATATTTCCTGTCACTTCTGAAGGAGGTGGGCAGAAGTGCCCATGCAGTCACAGTGTTCCCTTCACATGAACCTTAGGTCTCAGAGGTTTGCCCTACTTGCAAGTGTACCAAGAGCCTTAGAGCTCTCTGTGGCTTTTTCCTCTTTAGACAGACAGTCCTGAGGTTCTTAGAGGAACGGAGCCACTTGACTTGCTCAGGCTCAGGGAATGTGGCCTTCAGGCCTGCAGCCTCCTTCAATGGCAAGAGACTCTCATCTTCCAAAGTTCAAACCCATAAGGGTGTTTAGATTTTCCAACAGTTTTGCACAATCCAAATGACTGACTCACCTAAGGCTTTATTACAAAANATTCTATGATTCTATTCTAATTCACACCTAATCACTTAAAACTACAGGACTTTGAAAGAGTGCAAGACCTTTTAGTCCCAGATGTGCCAAGATGAGAGGCATTTTATCCCCAGCCATCTCACTGGAATAAGATGCAAAATGCGAATAATATTCCATACCTCTGTGTCTTTCAAAAATCAGACTTTGTTTTCTAAAGCACACAAGCACTTTTGAAAATATATCCATTGGCCTCTATTTCAATGCCTTCAAAAAAATCCTCAGAGTGTTTTATTTTTATCAGTCAGCTCTGTTAAAGACCCTGGAGCTCACAATAACCCAAGTAGTAACTCAGAAAAACATACAAGATGTTTAGCATTAGCTAGAGTTTTGATTTTTTTTTTTTCCTCCAGCTTTGTTTGTGCTCCAGGTTTTATGGAATTTATCAGAATTTATGTTCTTCTACTTGTAAATAAACTCCCTGCTGCTGTGGCAGTTAATGGTCTGTAAATCAGGGGAATAAATAAATAGAGCAGGCTTGATTCACCAGGATGAAGGCAGCATATGAAGCTCCTGGGTGTTTCCTCTTGGTTTAGCATCTCTTTTCCAAGCAGCTTACCTTGCCTTGCACAGTGAGTGTAAAGGGTTACAGCTGGATTTATCTTTTCATTTGTAATGGTCTGGTCTCCTTATAGCTTTGGAGAATCCTTTTGGGATTGCTTGGAAGCACTAAAACTTAGGGTGGCCTCTATGCATTAGCAAGGACTCTGTGTCATCGATTGCTTTTCCATCTTAGGGAATATCCATCACCAGGAACACAGTGCAGGAGGAGAAGAGCAAAGGACCTCATATGTCTGCTGATGCAGAGTCCACTTCCAGCACAGGGTGTCCAGTGGCATCTCCATGAATGATGATTTAAATTACCATAGTCTCAGTTCCAAAAGGGTGATGATTGTTTTACCCATTGCACAGCTATTTTCCTCTTCACTCCTCTGTGTTCTGGCAATTCAAGGCTTGCTGCAGCCTCCCAGCAGCTATTTGTTCCCATCTGCTCCCTTGAACCTGCACCCCTCCAAATCTGGCAAACTATCAGTGTGATTGTTCACACACTCAAGCTTGCACTAAAGCAGCTGTGAAGGAAAAAGCTTTTGTAGTGTTGTTGGGTTTTTTGGGGGGGTTGTTGTGGGTTTGGTTTTTTTTTGGTTGTTGGTTTTTGTTGTTTGGTTCTTCAAGGTTTTTTTAAACAGATCTGATTATTAACCCTTGTGAAGAGAGATCATGTAACTTGAGTGTGGGGAGTGATTTGCAGCTTCCATCTCCTCGTTACTGGGAAATGCTGACCTGCAAATTTTGCAGACTTTCCCAGTAGCTCTGAAGAACTACTCGAGCAGGATATAAATACAGCCATGCTCTCAGCTGTCTGCCATGCTGCAGCAGCTTTTAAGCTTATCAGCAAAGGAAGCAGTGTACATGTTGGAGCACTGGGAAACCAGAGATCTCATATCTTCAAAATTATACACACTTGCATGAAAGTTACCTAGGCCAAGACTATAATTTAAGGCCTGTTTCCTAGTTGCACTTCATCTGTGTAATCCAGGGTCTTAAATGGGATTTTGCTGAGCCTGTGCTGACTGCTTTGGTGTAGAGAAACTTCCTGTGTGGATCATTGCTACTGGCAATGATTCTGTCCTCTAGATACTGAGATTTATCTTATCCATACTGGCTCAGATAATGTGTCACATTCATGATGTGCTGGTGTTCCATCCTCATGGCAAGTCTGGAAGTAATAACAGCACTCCTGAGCTAACCAGAGGAACAAAACTCCTTTCAGCAGCAGCAGAGTTAAAGCAAAAAGGGCAGCATGGCAACTGTCTCTGTTCTTTCAGTGGCCCTGGTTTTTTTCTGCCTGTGTTACCATTTCTAATCAACACCTCTGCACTTTTCCCTGCATGGCACCTTCAACTTTTTAACAGTTTCCCATCGAAATGCATACTTACCTTTATATTATTTTCCTCCAAAATCCCAATAAGGCCATCAGTGTTGTGAGACCCCCAAAATCCTTAACTCTGGTACAGCAGCTGCTGCATGTGCATTGTTCCTTGAGCTTTTCACGGCTGTCTCACAGCCCTGCACACTCAGGATAAGAACTGTGGGTTTCTTTTGTTTTTGTACCACACTTAGCACAGTGGAGCCCTAGTTCAGTATTAGGGAGGAGGGACAGATCCTCCCACGCTACAAAAAACAAATAACAGTGACATTGACAAGAAGGGAAAAGTACAGCAGGAATAGCTGAGTTGCCAATCAGTGCAAGTCAGAAGGATGGTATTAAATGTAACCTCCTACAAAATTCTAGAGCTAATTTGGAGTCTGTGGGATTTTTAAGAAGAAACATGGCCTACTTTCCTGAATAATTAGACAAAAGGATTCTTGCTAAAATCTACTAAATGTGCATAGAGAACAAGAAAAATAAAGATTAAAAATTCTCAAAATTAAGATCTTTAATAAGCTTTTTTTTTTTGGGGGGGGGAGGGAGAGAGAATCTCTGCACCTCCTGAATTTGCATAAAACCTTTTAATTAGGGTTTTTAATTAACACCCTAAGGTAACTCCAAACACTTTCTTTGGGAGAATGGAATAAGTTAAATGCTAAATTCTGGCTCTGTGACCATCTTTACTGAAATTAATCCTCTTTTTTTTTTCTTTTAATGACAGAGCACACACATATGTAGCTGAGCACAAGGAAAGCTGACACAGCTGAGAAAGACAAGGACTGCCACCTCTGTGGGCAGTTCAGAGCTATGTCTTGAACTAGACACCAGGGCAGCTCTTCACTCATCCTTTGTGCTGTGGCAGGCTTTTCCAGCTGCAAAGAGGGCTGCTTGAGTTTGCACTGCATCCCTCTTTCATTTCTCTCACCCTTTTCCCCATGCAGGTCTGTCTCTGTCTATAAAGTCCTTGAATGCGTAGACCTCTGATGTGGCTATTTGGGATCCACCCTAACTAGATCTGGTGAGTGAAACCTGAGTGAGGTGTCTGATCAGTGTCTGATAGAGGAATGGATACTGGAAGCCAGGCTGTGGTTATCTAGTGCTCATAAAACCTTTGGCTTACTATAAAGCTGCTGACCAGGGACACGGTGAGAGCTGTGAGTAGCATCTCTCCAGCACAGCAGCATGGCTGAAAATGCAAACTCCTCTGTCTGTAAGTACATATCCTAGTTTTTAAGAGACCAAGAGACTTCAGGAATGTGTTCCCTGGGTTAATCCAGGGTAGATGTTGCTGTTTTGTCTTCCAAATGTCATGGGGAAATTCCTTCTAATCTTTTGCCCTCTGGTCACAGTTGTGAGATGTGCCACTAGGGTAGGTTGGATGGAGGTGGGTGAGGCAGAGCCACAGTGTTTGTCTGCAGAGTGCTACATTACTGCACTATCATCATCTGACAGAAATATAAAGAGATGCTCTTATGTTACAGCAAAGGGGGAGTGGATAATTGCACCACAGGGAGACTTCTGGGATCCAGCCATTTGTAGTTAATGGGAATTATTCATCTCTTTGGGAAACTTTTATTTCTTCTATAACAAGAGGAAAAATTGACTAAGGATGCAGCCAGGAGATGTGGTAAACACACCAGCCTGGGAGGCCTGTGGATGCAAGCTAAGGAATGTGCAAAGGAATCATTTGGCAAGCTCGTTTTGAGGTGGAAATGCTGAGTGCAGGAAGTCAGCTGCTGCTCTTACTGTTAAGACTGGTCAATGCATCTCTCATTATGTGGCTGAGATGCATTGGGCTTGGATTCCATACTGAGCAGCTTAATGCTCCACCTGACAGATGACACTTTGCTGGAAGGCTGGCAGTTCCTGCCAGGGTAGCATCTTGCTGAGGTAAAAGTGTGGTGTCAGCAGCAGGGAAGAGCCCAGACCAAGGTGTCCATCTCTTTTGTATACAGAGACACAGCCTGTCTTCTGAAAGTGTTAGCAGAAGGGAGGAAAGCAGAAAAGACCTATTTAACAGGCACAGTTGGGTAGTCCTTAAGAACCTCACAGCCTAGCTGCTACAGTTGGAGGCAGAAGAGGCCCTGCAGAAGTCTCCATCTGCCCTGCAGGACATGACAGTTGGTTTCCTGGTTGGGTCCATTCTCATCTGGAGTATTTTCTCTAACCTAATTGTGGAGCTCCCTCAGTAGTAATCCACTGTATCATTCTAGGAATAATATTTTCTCATTACCACTCCAAAGGGTCCCCATGAGCCAAAGTGAATAAGACTTTGATGAGAACAGAGGAGAGTTTGTTGGTCCAGCATGGGGAATTCATGACCTGCAGTGTGAATCACAGGCTTGTGAAAGACCTCGGTCTCCCCTGACTGCTGAGTAGCACATACTCTTATTTCCCCTCCCCAGAAATGCACTTCCTTGTTAAAGGAGTTTGGAGGGAAACAGCATGGAAATAGCAAAGAGAAATTCAAGAGCTGGCAGGTTAACTGCCTTTTGTATTCTCAAGATTGACAGCTTTATGACATCAGCCTGGCCATCCAAGAAGCCACAGCAAAACTCTTACAGTGAATGTTACTGTGGGGAAAAAAGTAAAATAATCTTGCTCATACAATCATAGAGACCTGCAGCCTGACTCTTGATTATTTATTCATCACCCTCATTTCCTGAGGAAACAAGCTTTATGAAATGATCCTTCTATCTGTTGCTTACCCACCTCCTTCCCTGCACAGTTTTAAGTCATTGCCTGATTTCAATCAAACTCTAAGGTGGTTTCAGAGATATGAAGCTCCCAAGCTTTTGTAAGAATTTGAGCTGGTAAGAGGAAAGTACTACAAATCAGTAACAGCACAGAAGGAAAGGTTTTAAAGTGAGCTCTACAGTTACCTGCTTTGTTCAGCTCGCCCATGAAGGTCTGCTGCAGGGCAATCTTCCCTCTGCCCAGCTGCCAAATTAGGGACATGGGAGGGGGTTGCAGGTCCCATGATGCAGCCAAGGGAGTGGGCAGGCTATGAAAAGCCCTGCCAGCAATGACACTGTGTAGGAATTGGGAAGACAGGGAATTAATGGGGGTGGCATAGAAGCAGGGGTATAAATGAAGGTGAAATGAGCCTTAATTAATTCTGCTGCTCTCAGAGGTACTTGTGGTGGTGTCAGCAGCACTACCAGACCAGGGAAGCACAGGCTAAAAAACAGTCCCTACTCCAAAGAACTGCCCACCTAAAGATTGATGGGAGACATTTATGTNTTCCAACCTTACCATTCTATGATTCTGTGATTCTTCCCATGCAGAGTTTAAGATCACCACTGCTCAAAATCTTTTGAAGATTGGCCTCAGCTGGGCTATTTCCCAGATCAAGCACAATGCTCCTATCTTGTGAATCAAGGACTTGCAGAATGAAGTGAGGAGTGAGGTGGCAGTGTGGTAATTACCCTGCACAGGCTAAGTGGCCATTAAACCTATTTGGATGCCTTGGGTAGTGAAGGCAGCCTGTGCAGCTAAGTGGCATGTTGATAGTTCCAGTAACAATTTAGGGAAGTACAGGGCAATATTTCAGATAATGAGGCAATCTCATCTACTTGTCAAAAGTAAAACCTGAACATTTTAAGGACCTTATTGTATTTTGCCTGAAAGTAAAAGGAGCTAGAAAAGGCTTGATTGAGGTATTCATAATTATATGAGAAATAGTGCAAACTAATCAGTCTGTGCTTTTTATATTGTCACATAATGCAGGAACAAGGAGACTCTTAAAATGTAAATTAATAAGCGGCACATTTAGCGTTCAAATGTATTTAGTGAATCGTGTTACAATTACAGTATATATAAATAATCCACCAATTTCCATAAAACTATCTGATAAAATTCACCCCTAACAATAGTTCATTTCCCAATTCACTTTTCATTATTCCAAATCCTTTAGAAACCCATGGGAAGCTGTGGGCTGGAGATTGTAAAAGGCTGTATATTTAGAACGAATCCCAGGAATGGATTGACTTGTGCTGCATGCACTCTCCTTCAGAAACTCACAGCCCTAGCAAGTTAAGGATGCTAATACTGAGGCTAGCTAAAAAGAAAGGGGGGAAAGAGCCCACACTGAATAATTTTATGACCATTAGTAACATTTGTATCTATAGAAGCTAAGATAATTATAATGGTAATCATATCTCATGCTTCGGAGCCTAAAGTGATTGCCTGCAGAGGCCAGGGAAGCCTTGGAGAGTTTCCATTGAAAGGAAGATTAGAAATGCCTAAGATTATTTAATTTGGTCATATTGGCCATAGCAGAAAGAGGATACTTATTTCCTCTTTTAAAAGCTTTTCCTTTCTCTTTTCTGAATCAGTTTCTTCCCTGTTGGCTTGACCTGTAACCTGGTATTCCCACTGGCATTTTCTGGTTTGTGGGTTTTGGTTTGGTTTTTTTCTGCTTTTCCCATCTATTTTGTGTCTGAACCTTGCTACTCTTCCCTAGATCTGTTTCCCAGTCTCCCAGTCTATTCCTCTCTTCTGCTTATCTCATTCATCCTCAAGGATATCACCTGTCTAATATGAAGAAGCTATCCTTGCCAGTGCCTTTGACCAGACCTCACTAGCAATCCCTCCTCTGACCTCATTGCTCATTGAGTGGCATCAGCCTCTTCTCTTCTCTTCTCTTCTCTTCTCTTCTCTTCTCTTCTCTTCTCTTCT
>WBNM01010719.1:109953-123691 GCA_013399055.1 Ramphastos sulfuratus | reverse complement strand
CTCCTCTCCTCTCCTCTCCTCTCCTCTCCTCGAATCTCCTCTCCTCGAATCTCCTCTCCTCTCCTCGAATCTTCTCTCCTCTAATCTCCTCTCCTCTCCTCGAATCTCCTCTCTTCTCCTCGAATCTCCTCTCCTCGAATCTCCTCTCTTCTCCTCGAATCTCCTCTCCTCGAATCTCCTCTTCCTTTTCTTTCCCTTCCCCTCCCTTCCCATACAAGCAGCTCCCATCATCACAGTGGCCTTTCCCAACCAGGTTCTTCTGGCTGCCAGTTTTGTATTCCAGTCTTTCCACTAAGACCCATAGGAATTATGACAGTAGGGCACAGAGTGCACTGACACAAGTTTGCTGATGACACCAAGCTGGGTAGAGTGGCTGGCACACCAGAAGGCTGGGCTGCCATTCAGCCAGACTTGGACAGGCTGGAGGGCTGGGCAGGAAGAAATGTAAGGAAATTCAACAAGAGCAAATATAAAGTCTGGCACCTGGGAGAGAACAACTCCAGGTATCAGTATAGGTTGGGGACTGACCTGCTGGAAGGCAGCGAAAGGGAAAAGGGTCTGGGGGTCCTAGTTGATGGGAGGTTGACCATGAGCCAGCAACGTGCTCTTGTGCCCAGGAGTGCCAATGCTATTCTGGGATGTATTAGAAGGGCTGTAGTTAGTAGGTTGAGAGAGGTTCTCCTGCCCCTCTGCTCTGCCCTGGAGAGACCACATCTGGAGTACTGTGTCCAGTTCTGGGGACCCCAGTTCAAGAGGGACATAGAACTGCTTGAGAGAGTCCAGCCCAGAGCCACAAAGATGATTCAGGGAATGGAACATCTCTCTTACAAGGAGAGACTGAGGGAGCTGGGGCTCTTTAGCCTGGAGGAGACTGAGAGGTGACCTCATCAATGTGAAGGGTGAGTGCCAGGAGAATGGAGCCAGGCTCTGCTTGGTGATGCCTGATGACAGGACAGGGTGGAAGTTGAGGCATAAGAAGTTTTTTTCTTTCAAGGTCCTTCCCAGCCTCAACATTCTGTGATTCTGTGATCAAGCAGGACAATCTCATTTTGCAAAGTATCCACTGTTTTAAGAACTGAAGGAAGTGAATAAAAAATCAGAAATATTTCATGTTGCACTTTAATAATTTCAAAAGTTGTCTGTGATCTGACCACCTCATCTCCTTTCCCATCTTTCTGCCTTTTTGCACCTGTAATGTGTAATGATCCCTTATGTCAGATGGATGTGGGGTCAGATTCAGACAACCTCTCAGAGGGAATTTTAGATGTGTTCACACAGTGAGGTCTCCATTGATTTCAGTGAGCCAACACAGAATCATAGAAACATGTATAATCATAGAAACATGTATAACAACAGGTGTGAGAGGATGTCAGGAGTCAGCTGCAGGCAAAGAAGACATGGTCATTCCCTGCACTTATGAAGAAATGAGATAGGAAAGGGATGGTGTCCTTTTATTACTCTGTGCCACCTGCTCACAGCAACTTGGTGAAGAATAATTGACAACAAAGGCTGCCAGTTCCCTGCCCATGCAAGGAAGACAGAAGTGTAGACAGAGATTTTATTGCTTCTGTGCACACAATATCCAAGTTCTGTGATCCTGTTGCAGAAGGTGCTCCTGCAAAGAAATGCCTGCCTCTGGTTATCCCTTGGTAGAAGAAACACCCAAGTTGTGACTTCCTGAGGTTGTATGTGCAAGACAAAGGATTGGGCCATGAACACAGTGATGTCTTTGAACCATTTGCTTTCTCTCTGTGAGAATAACTTTTAGCTAAGGTTTCATATGAGCTCAGAGAACCAACTCTGTTTAAAAGCAGAAGAGCTGGATCATACTTCACACGCTTCAATCTCCTGAAGAGGAAGTCTGGGCCCACATTGATGTGCTGAGCACAGCTGGGGCTTCTCCTCTGCAAACCACAGTGTCAGCCTCTTCACACAGGTCTGCAGGCATGTATGATCAGCAGTGCTGGGCTGGAAAGGGGGCAGAGGTGCCAGCTTAGCTGACAGCATATACACACCCTGCGACATTGCCAGGCTCTTGGTCTGCTCCTGCATTGCTCCTGGGATGGAATTTATGCCAAAACTGTGGCTGAGTCCTGAGTCTCAGGTGCTTAGGAGAGCTCTGAGAAATTTATTTTTCCGTGTGAGTGAGGTAGTTCATTTTAGGACACTTCAGAGGAAGGAAAACAATAGTTTGAGACCTAAAGGCAGCTCTGATAAAGGTATAGAGAATGACAAATGGCAAAAGGAAGGGGGAGAAAGCACTGCTAGTCAGCCTTTTTGGTAATAAAAAGTAAATTGGCCACCATTGAATGAGATTACAAAGCAACACATTGCTACTAGGTGAAAGGTAATGTTGTTTACAACAGGTGTAATTAAACCATGATATTCACTACTTCAGAGATTGAGAGGGATGGCTCTCCAGGTTCAAGAAGTGATTCAGCATTTATATAAATAAAAAGAACATCTCCAAGGACAGTAGCTAAATACAATTACAAGGGCTATCAATCCTCATGCTTCAGGCTATGGTTACCTGCTGAGGTCAGGAAGAAATTTCTTCATGGTATAGCACTAAAAAGTAAAATGCATTATTGGGCATTGATGGGTATTGGATACCTTATTAGATGGTCCTTTAAACTGTTCCACTATGCAGTCCTTCTGTTCCTCCCTATCACAAATCAGTGAACCATTTAGATGTGTGTCTAAATTCCATTTTCAAGTCGGTGGAAGTTAAACTTGTGCATAAATGCAAGTGTGCAATTAAGTGTTTTCCAGAATAGATATATTAAGCAGCTGCTTAATTTTTTTTAGAGGTATTGTAGTGATTTTTGATTCTGGGCTGATAATTCCAGTGCTCAAATCACACATGCAAAACCTGCAGAACTTTCTGCATCTCATATATTACCAAGTGACTTTGCAGAAACTCCATAAAACAATGTGCTGCCAGGTCTCAAAAACTTCAGCCTTTCATCTCAAAACCCAATGAAATTGTGACCATGGCTCTACACTTCATTCTTAGAGATCATTCAATATGCATACAGACATAATCATGCTAGTCTAAAATAATTAGTGCCTTCTTCATATTTGGGCTTTCTTTGGTGCAATAAAATGAGCTTTGCCATCTGCTGTAGTCTCCTCCCTTGTATTTGTGTCCTACTGGTTCATTTAGGTAAGGTGGTACTGAAGATCTCTTTGAAGATTTAAGTTTCCCTTAAAACTTTGAAGCCCATACTGTTTTATCTTCCTTTCCTCTTAGACGAGATATCACTGAGTCCCAACAGTCTCTCAGGGTCAACAGCAGGGCTTGGAATACAGGAGAAACACAGTGTTGATCTGATCTCTCTGTGGAGTAGGGACACAGTAGACACTCCACATGTGGAAAGGGGTTTCACCTGGAGAAAGTCATGCAGAAATGTAAATGAAAGGTTGAATGTTATTCACAGTCCTTCTCAAACGTTGCTGGCAGGTGGTTAAAAGGATTAGGATTTGACAGATATATGAGACCAGGGCAACTAACATGGCTGAAGGATAGATGTCACCAAAACTCCAGGTTCTTGCAGCCTATAGTGGCAGTCAGTTAAAAGACTACTTAAAATATTGCCATAATGATGGAAGAGGTTCCTCTCCTGGGAGTCTGTCTTCCCTCTTTTGCTTACTGAACCAATTTCTCCTTGCAGAGGGGCTGCAGTGATTCACCAGGGGCGGCTGCGGGGGCTTCAGCGATGCACAGCAGGCAATAATTCTTCCTTCCAGAGGCTGAGTGCTCAGCCTAAGCAGCACTCACAGGGACCTACACACTGAGATCAAGGGAGCATTCCCAATGACTTATGCAGGAGCCAGAACTAAGCTTTTTCAGAACACTAAATAATTAAATAAAACCTCATGTAGAGGTGAAATAGATCTCTAATGCTTAAGAATCAGCACTTAATAGCATCTAGAAAGGCACAATTTTCAGTCTGTATAGGTAGGTATTATAGAACTGTGCTAATAAGGAAAACCATAAATTGAGGGGGTGTTCTTAAACAGCTCTTCTCCTGATTGCTAAACATAAAAGTAAAGATTTTATCTGGTGTAGTCAGACACATGTCTTGAATTGCTGTTTGCTTCCGGCTTCATTGGAGATAAATTTTAAGCTGCTTCGTTTAAATGCACAATCTTAGATACCTATTAAAGACTGAGTTGCAGGAAGTCTTAAGCAGATGTTCTCTGCAAATCTGTTCTACTTGTTTATAGTTCAAATGTTCAGAAGGTACCCAGCCTGGTGCCTGACCAACCTGATAAACTTTTATGATAAAGCAAGTGGCTTGGCAGAGGGAAGGATGGAGGATATTGTCTACCTATACTTCAGTGAGGCTTTCACCACTATCTCCCATAAGATCCTTACAGAAAAACAGTTGTATGGACTGGATGAGCAGACAGAGAGGTGAACTCAAAACTGGATGAATGGCTGGGCCCAGAGAGTGGTGCAAAATCTAGCTGGAGGCCAATAATCAGCAGTGTCTCTTAGGGGTCCATACTGAGTCTGATCCTGTTTAACATCTTCATTAATGATCTCAATGATGCAATAGAGTACNCTGTGCTAGTGGGAGGTGTCCCTGCCTATGGCAGGGGGTTGGAACTGGATGATCTTTGAGGTCCCTTCCAACCTTACCATTCTATGATTCTATGTGACCCAAAATAGAGAGTGGCTGATACACCAGACAGGAGGTTGTGTTACCATCCAAAGCAACCTCTACAGGCTGGAGAAATGGTCTGACAGGAACCTCATCAGATTCTACAAGAGACCTCAGACACCAGTAAATGGTGGGTGTGGGCTGGCTGGAAAGCAGTGTGCAGTAACGTTCTTGGGGGTCCTGGTAAACAGCAAGTTGAATATACATCAGCAATGTGTCCTCAAGGCAGGTACTCCTTCCACTCTGCTCAGCACTGATGAAGCAACACTTAGAGTGCTGGGTCCAGTTCAGAGGTCCTCAATGGAAGAGAGACATGGACACACTGGAAAGAGCCCAGTGAAGTTTGATGAGACAGTTAATGGACTCAAGCACTAAGGTGAAAGGCTGAGAGAGCTGGGAATGTTCAGCCTGGAGAAGAGGAGGTTCAGGGGCAAGCTCATTAATGTATTTAAATCCCTAAAGAAAGGCCACAAATGAAAAGGGGCCAGCCTCTTTTCTGTGTTGCCCAGTGATAAGAGACAACAAGCACTAAATGATATACAGAAGGTTCCTTTTGAACATCAGAAACTACTTTTTTACTGTGAGAGTGACTGAGTGCTGGCACTGATTGCCCAGGGAGATTGTGGAGTCTCCATCCATGGAGATATCCAAAAGCTGTCTGAACATAGAATCATAGAATCATAGAATGGTAAGGTTGGAAGGAGACCTCAAGGATCATCTAGTTCCAACCTTCTGCCATAGGCAGGGACACCTCCCACTAGCACAGCTCACTCAAGGCCTCGTCCAACCTGGCCTTGAACCCCTCCAGGGAGGGAGCAGCCACAACCTCCCTGGGCAACCTGTGCCAGTGTCTCACTACCCTCACTGCAAACAACTTCCTCCTAACATCCAGTCTAAATCTCCCCTCTGCCAGTTCAAACCCATTGCCCCTCTTCCTGGCATTGCAAGACCTTGTAAATAGTCCCTCCCCAGCCTTCCTGTAGGCCCCCTTCAGATACATGGTCCTGGGGAACCTGTGGGTGTGCTTGGACAGGAGCACTGGGTAATATAACCTCCAGAAGCCACTTCCAATAAAATCATAGAATCATGAAGGCTGAAAAAGACCTTTACAATTGTCAAGTCAGGCTCTAACCCAGCTAACCTCAACCCTTCCATGATTCTGTAATGATAAAAAGACACAGGCACGACTGAATGTCTTAACCTGGGTTCATCTATTTAATCCACCACAGAGGGTGTTAAAATCCCTCTAAAGAAATGTCCATGTACTGGAAGAGTCCCTTTGTCTCTTGGGAAGCTCTTAGTCATACTACATTGGCAGCTTCCTTGTGCGTGTAATATTCTCTCTAGTCTTAGCAATGTGTTCTGGTTCAAACTTCCCTGAACTTGTAAGCCACCAGCATTTCCTACAAGCTAGCATGTACACTTGTGATTTCCTTTCAGTATGGGATTTATAAGAACAGTATCAAAATGTGTACTCAGCACTTTTCCAGCATTCATACTTCTACACCTTCACGCTGCTCCCATCAGACGCAGCTCTACACCTCTTTCTCTCATCCTGTGAGAGGGCTACCATTCAGCACTCTCTGGGTTAATGCTCAGCACAAGTGAAAATCTTTATCTCACAGTGTATGGGACAAATTGGATTTGAAACGGCTGCAGAGGGTCATCAATCCTTCAGGTGGACATAAGACGAGTCTCCCACAAACTGAAACATAGGCAGTGCTGCACAGGGTTATTATTAGGGAACTGGAGGTGTTTCCAAATGCAGGGATGCAATTTATCATGACTAGTATTTGTTAGCAAGGAATTTAGGCAGTTTCTTTTACTGTAATCTAATAAGTCATTTTATCAGCATATTTATTTCCTTTGCTGCTGACACCTCAGCCACCCTCATACCTCTTTGGTATAACGTGGCAGGAAAACAACTGACAAAGAGAAATTGTTGTGAACTCACTGAAATTGCATATTCCATCTGGGAAGCTTGGATAATGCAGCTCAGTAATAAAGCAGAGTCCACTAAAGTTATGCAGGCCTCTCTCTCTCTCTCTGTATTTCATCTCAAACTGCATATAGAAGGATCTGTAACTCAGGGAATATATCATGGAACCCTACCCAGCTGCCTAGCCTTAGGGGAAACTGGCAGCAGCATTTCTGGATACAGAACAGGCAAGGGTCCTAAGAGGAAGCTCAGAGTAGATGACAGCAGAACTCTCTGCATTACTCCCTCCCCAAGCATTTTAAGACTTGCACAGTTATCAGCCTTACCCTTGTAAGACCTCTAGACCTCTGCATAAAGCAGGGTTGCAAGGAGCTCCTCACTTCACTTAGAAAAGTCAGCTCCAATTAGGATGTGCAACATCATTTTCTCCTGGTTCTGCTCATCTCTGCTATTGCTAAATAATTAACCACTTATTTGGCAAGTACTTTACATCTTTTCTGGTCCCTGCATCTCCAAGTACACACACAAACAGAAGGGCAATTAAAAGTGCATTTACCTGTGACCCTCAGGGATTGCCACATGCTGTGAGAGTCAATATATTTTCCTTCTACTAGCTTAGCAAAGATGTGGATTCCAGGGTTTAAGAGCACCAAGGAAAAGTAACATGAGGAGAAGAAGAGCCAGATGTCCAGTTTGGGGAATATATGCAGAAAAGGCCAAGTTTGTTTCTCAGTTGCTGCAATGAGGGAAAACAGTCTTAGGAAGAGAAACCACAGTCCACAGACAAAAGGGCTTCGTAAAACACACACAAATTCTCAAATGGTTTCTAAAAGCTAGGAGAAGATCTTCCATTTCCTCTGACAATGACACAAGGTGGCCATGCCCTCTCCCAAACAGAAAAAGTTTGGCAGAACACCCACAAGGGCAGAAGAGGAAGAGTATCCATTGTAAGCTCAGGGCCAGATGTAGGTGTTTAAGGAGGTGGTACCAGTCCATGTGATGGACAGGCATCCTTCCTGCTCCTCTGACCACTTCCCACATGCTGCAGGCCCTGTATGCAGACACCAGCTCCTGCAGGGCAGATCAAAATTTCCCCCTCGAATATTTTTGTTCTGGAAAAATCACAATTTATGTTGGTTCAGCTTATTTTTATGGGGAAAAAGAAATAAATAAAAGAACCATGGCTAGGAAATGACTGCTTTCTTTCTTCTTTTTTTTTTTTTCTACATTTCATAGGTCAACCAAACTCCAGGAAAACTGAAAGACTAAAGGAGATAGTTCTGTAATTTCCAGCCAACACATGTGCGCTGCAGTTGTCTCATGTTCTCTCTGATCATATATGCAGATGACAAGAGGGATAAGCTGGATAGCTGGGGAATACCTTTCAAGGTCTTTGGCACAAGTGATCAATAGGCTGAACCTTTCTTTGATGCTACTAAAGGACAAGCCCTGTCATTCCTGTCAGGATCAGGCGGGCCACAGCAGCGCCATGGTCTCAGCAAATCAGTACTGACAAATGATGTGTCACCCTTGTTAAGAGGCACTAAATTAAACAAACCAGTGATGTCTCAAGTACTGCAAGTTGTTTTGAGTGAAAGATTCACAGGGCACCCAAATCCCTCTCTTTCACTCTTTTGTTCATCTTTCCCACAACCCAAAAATCCAAGGGCTGAGAGGTATCCATATGCCTTCAGTATATACACGCTGTGAACGCAGTCTTCTGTAGGCTACATCACGTTCCCAGTCTAAAAACTTAAAAAGGAAAAGCCAGAAGGAAACTCTGCCTGAAGAAGACAAGACATCTTTCTGCTTTTGCAGAGCCAGACCCTTCATCCCCACTTGGAGGCTACTTGTTCAAAGACTAGAACTTTATGAGAAAGGAACCTGCTTTTTAAAAGCAGCACTTTGGATTTAGCAACAGGTTAAATATTTCCACTGGCCAACGCCTCACTGGTCTCTATGGCAAGGAGAAAAGCTTTGCACCCAATCCCTTCTTGGCCTGAGAACTGCTCTGTGGAAAGCAATGAATAGGTTAAAGATTCCAAAGGAGCCCTTTTCACAGTATCACAGTATAAGCAAGGTTGGAAGAGACCTCAAAGATCATCAAGTCCAACCCATTACCACAGACCTCAAGACTAGACCATGGCACCAAGTGCCACGTCCAAACCTGCCTTGAACACCTCCAGGAACGGCGACTCCACCACCTCCCTGAGCAGCCCATTCCTTTTGGGTGGCAGGACCCCTCTGTGAGGCTGACTGAGCTGAACTAGACTTAACTTCTTTGGCTTTGTTGACTTCAGTAAAGTTACTGCTGGTTTTACACCAAAAGTTGGAGGAAAGAAGCCAGCACTAATGGGAAGTGATTGCTCAGTCTGCCATTCAGTGGGTTCTAACCAACCAAAGACATTAGAGGAATGCTCCAATATAATTCACAAAACCATTTACTGCTGCTCATGTACTGCTAGTTAGACTGTAATATTAACTATTCAAAAAGAAGCAATTATTTATTGCTGTACTTTGCCAAAACATTCTTGCTTAACTGTCTGAGGTGAAAGTTGACTGGTGAGAAATTCCTGACTTCCATCATTAGGCTCCATCTGACACTCTTGTTTGTATTTAGGTTTGTGGAAAGCATCTGGCTACAGGATGGTCAGAGAGAAGAGCAGGAAACAAGTGGACCATGTAGGTTATATCCACCTGCCAATGTGAAAACTAACCCTGAGCCAGGCTTAGTTGTCTTTTCAAACCACTTCATGTCAGCTAGCAGGACTCATGTCAGTGCACAGGACCCCTACAAGGAACAAGCAGGGGAATGAATGTTCTCTGTGGCAGGAATGGGAAAGGCTGATGTGGCATTTGTGACAGCTTCCTTCATCCCTGGGATTTCACAGCACCATTTCAGATCAGCTCAAAGCAAAAGCTGAGAACAGTAGGAACGGCAGAGCTAGAAAGAGCCTTGGCTTTGGGCACCCATATCTGAAGCCAGGATATTGTCCTTGCAGAATATTTACCATGTACATAATTAAACCCCTAAGTGCCAGCTGAACTGGAAATCATGCTGTGTGGTGCCTCTCCTACTGTCTGAATGACTGTTAGACAGTTGGCTCTGTTTAGACACAAAAATGCAGTCCATCATAGGCCCATTCATCTGTCATCTGTTGCCTGCTTGTCTCTTTACCCATTTACTTGTGTACAAGATGAAATGGTTTCCTCCTGCTGCTTGTCTGTTTTGTTGGGGTTTTTTTTCACACTTCATTCTATTTGGCTGCTTTTTATGTACCCACAATGAAATAGCCACCTAGAGCCACATGGCCAGCCATTATCTTGGGCTGAAGCTCTATTGCATTAAGTAATAAACAGCCATCTTCATATATTTTTCTTCTTTCCCATTAGAAGACTGAAATGAGCATATCATTAATCAGACATCAGCCTGTGCCCCCCTCCCTTTGTTTAAAATAACTAGTAGAAGAGCAGGGGAAAAGTTTCCAGCATTGTTACACATTCATTACTGTGACATATTAAGCAGAGAGCCAAAGTAATGACAGAGTAATGCAGCCAAAGAAAATTACCTGCATTATGTTGTCATAGGAGATTGAGACACAGCCAGTCACATGTATACAAACCACAGGAATTGGTTAAAGAGCAATTGTAATTGTGGGGCCAGGGGACAAAGAGTTTTAGATAAATACTCTCATGAATTATTTACTGTAAGACCGTGGAAGATTTTTTTTCCTGAACACAATTGCCAGTAGCCACAAATCAGGCTATTTGCTGAGCTGGTCTAAAGTAACGAGTAAATGTGTATATATTTCTCTGCTGGGCTGTGCCAGAACTGTCTGACCCCTTGGCAATGACAGAACTTCTCATNGCTCCAGAACTGCACACAGGACTCCAGGTGGGGTCTGACAAGAGCAAAGTAAAGAGGGAGAATCCCCTCCCTTGCCCTGCTGCCCACACTGCTCTTGCTGCAGCCCAGGACTCAGTTGCTGTCTGGGCTGCATGCACACACTGCAGGCTCATGTTGAGCAAAACCCTTCTATACCATAGAATACTGCCTTCTGCCCTCTGACGTGCTCATACATGCTACCTAACAGCTCCTGAAGCTTGCCTCTTTCTATACAACTTGTTCCTTTTCAAAAAGTGAAAAGGAGAAAGAGAACTCCTGAGATCTCCTAGAATGCCCATGATTCATCATGAGTCATGATGCCTTAATTTTGGAGCACCCTAAACATGAAGACTAAAGTCATCTTTCGTTTCTTCAAGGAAATAGTGGGACTGGATTTGCAAATATTTTTAGGCATTGGAAGATGTAAGAAAAAGTTTAATGTGATTTTAAAGAGTTTTTGATGTAGTTAGGCATGGGATTCATATCACAGGCACATAAAAACTAGGGACCTAATTTAAGCACATCCTCCAGTTCGTTCTGTTATCAGTGGAACCAGAAGGTCCCCTCCAGATGAAAATTCCATCCAACAAATGAGAGATGAGAATAACATTTTTGTCTCCCCAGTCACTGGAGATGCCCATATGTCTCTGAGGTTTAGTGGGATGGATCTCACCTGAATCCTCATCTCCTGTGGGAAAATCTGCCCCCAGCTAATCCAAGTTCTGTCCATGGCAGCACTGAAGCAGCAGTGCCACTGTCCAGCTGTAAATTGGCCCTACAGACTCATCCTGCACATCACCCTGTGTGGGACAAGGTTTGGAAGAAACAGGAAACACACAGCAGATGTGTGTTATTGGTTGTCCAGTCCTTTAGAGTCACTCTGTGTAGTTTCCATGTCTCAGGGCCCAGGTACAGCTGCAGCAGTGCAATCTGAGTCATGGCCAGAGGCAGTCCTAAGTAANTCTCCTCCCTTGCCCTTCTGGCCACGCACAAACCAGTCTTTGTCATCTCTAGTGTCCTCCATGACGGAACTAGTGTCATCAGAGGCCTCTATCACAGTGTCTGGGAGGCTCCAGAGCAGGCATATCTGCAACAGGCTTCAGTGGGCACCTCGATGCCCACCCTGCTCCTGACAGTCCCAGCTGGACATCCCTTGTGTTATGCTCATCACAGCCAATATGCTCTTTGCCCCAGTCCAGCCGCCAGCGAAATCGCAGTTCTGTGAAGTAACCAAAGTGTCCTCTGGACAAAATAGTTCAGTAAAAAGAAAAACAATTGGGATGGGGCACAAGCAACTCCTGCATGATCATTGTGCCACGGGCACTGATTTTCTGGGTGAGATCTGTGTATAGAAATGAAGATCCTATCTCTTACAGATACACTGATGCAAGGTTCATCAGAGCTTGAAGAGCCACCACATTGCTTACAAAATTTATCAGACTGCATGCCAAATTCCCACTGCCTGTCACTCAGATGCAAAGCTATGTGAGCAACTATTAGTTTAAAAGCTTCTTTTCATCTAGCTCACCGTGTATGCAGATAAGATTCACAATTCCTGACAACAGAGATGGGATCTGACTTCAGGGTACCCTCCCTTCTTTAATAATGTACATTGTTAATGGCTGTCTCTGCTGGAGTGGGCAGCTCTGCTCCACTTCCAGCTTCCCTGCTATTTGTCTTTTGCCATCCTACTCCTCCTCTGCCCAGCCTGTGTTGCCACGTTGGGTTATCCTGTTTCCATGTTTCTATCATAACTCAGAATGGTCCACATCCTCCTGGGCACACAGTACCTCTCTAGGGCTGCCTAGATGATTCCACAAACGTTGATCTGGAGCAAACTGGTGTGGTCCCACTTCTCCCATCCCTGACTGCTAACCTGTCACAGCAGATCTGAGCTGCTTAAGCACTCTCTAATCCGTTAGGGAGGCTGCAAGTGCAGGCTCACATTTCTGTTTCATTCCCAATTTCTGGTATTTTGCAAGCAGCATGGCAAACATTTACCAGAGTTTCCTGACACTTCCCTTTTAAAGTCTTTATTTTCAACTTTTACTCATTTCAACTGCACAGATGTTTTCCATGAGGGATTTTTATCTTAGAATAAACATGTGTTTTATAAGTTTAAACTAAAATGGCTGGAAAGAAGACAGCACTCTTTTGCCATGATGCAAGTAGGCAAAGCTTTATTTTAGAAGCTGTAGTGACCCTGTCCTTTGTATGATGGACATAATATTTGGTAGTGTTGCCCTTTACCCCTTCTACTGTTGCTATGGAAAACTGCTTTGACTTGGCAAGTCTGAGCACTTTATTTGTGCTCATTACAGCCTTGTTAAAGCTTGGCTGCTAAATGTTTGAGAAGGCAGTGGAGGCCAGGTCGCCTCTTGCCCTTGAGGAAGACCTGAGTGGGCATACTCCAGAGCAGGAGAAGATGAGCAGTGCTCCAGGCAGGAAAGCAGAGGGCTGGAAGCTTAGTTTTACTGCGTTGCCACCGTAGAGTTTCCTCCAGCAAGGAGAAGGAGAAAGCAATGTGGCACCGTGTGCTGGTGGGAGAGGAGTTTATGAGGCTTTAGCAGGAATAAATGCACAGAGAGAGGAGTCTGAAAGCCAAAGAGAGAAGGAGGTGAGGAAAAAGAAGGGGAAAGGAGAGAAACCTCCCTGGCCCTCTTCTAGATACTGAGGACACTGCTGTCTCTTCTTAATTTATTATCAGGTTGTGGAGGAAAAGTTCCAAAATAGCATAAGGTAAGGTCAAACACTTGCTCCAGGATAACAGCAATATCAAAAACCATATGCTGTGTTTTGTTATCACCAATTAGCAATTGCTTCCACTGTGACAAATGGTCTCTGAATCACCATACTTCCAGGGTAAGGAATACATAGAGAGCAACTGAGCTACATACATCTGAAGTGTTTATGTAAATGCTTATTGTTAATAATAACAACAACAATAATGACAATAGAAAATCCCCTGGTTTGCATGGCTGTGGTTGCTCAGAACAGCTGTTTTAATGAGACATCTGTCACAGAAACAATTTAGCCTGAGGATAATGAATAACTGTTACTTAACTGCAACAGTATTAGCATAAACTCTGCTTAATGGGGACACATTTGGCCAGTGAGTAGTGATTTCTTGGTACTTATCTAGGTGTTTTATAGTGAAAATTATGAGCTTGTGGCAAAAATAAATGAAGGAATGCATAGTCATATAGTATATGCTGTGGTTTTTTCTGGTTGCTTTCATCACAG
>WBNM01010719.1:77234-106664 GCA_013399055.1 Ramphastos sulfuratus | reverse complement strand
TCTCCTCTCCTCTCCTCAACTTTTTTTCCTCCTTCTGACTGAAGTAACCTTTCCCATATATATACACTCTACAAGTCAACAATCCTTCCTCTAGTGCAGTAGCTCAAATCATTGCTTAAGGGAAGAATAAAAAAGAAACACACAGTGGATCAGAAAGAAACAAGGCTGCAGGTCTGAGAAAGACTTGCCCTTGGCATTTCCTCTTGCCCTGCTCCCACAGACAAGCAAGACTATAGGGGTCCTCTGTCAGTCTTATGGAAATACATTTCATCTGAAGTAAATGTTACCCTCATCTACAGATGACACAAGAGAAAAGCATTGGTCTTCTAGAGTCTGAAGGAATGATTTAAATTGTGGAAAGGGCAGTGGCAAGTTTGAGAAAGCTTTGCTTGACCTCTCTTGATCTGGACATTGGTGATAAATGCACACAAAGCGGCCCAGGAAAAAATCCAATGATAAGGTGCTTAAGAGTGTTGTCCTGCCCAGTGACAGGACAAGGGGCACTGGGTGGAAGTTGAGGCACAGGAGATTCCATGTGAACCTGAGGAAGAATTTTTTCACTGCAAGGGTGACAGAGCACTGAAACAGGCTGCCCAGGGATGTTGTGGAGTCTTCCTGTCTGGAGATGTTCAAGAACCATCTGGATGTGTTCCTGTGTGATCTGCTCCAGATGATAAACCTGCTCTGGCAGGGAGGCTGGAGCAGATGATCATTTGAGGTCCCTTCCAGCCCCTGATTCTATGATTCTATGAAACAAAAGATGCAATAAACAAGAGATATACCTCCATGCTTTCACTGCAAGGAACAGAAGAGGCAGGTCCACTTGGCAGAGATGCTTGTGGAGGCAATATAGGTTTGCTGGCTTCCAGGGAGATGTTTCTGTAGTGTCATCATCAGTATCCTGGGGCACAAGTGCAGCAGGAACTGACAGCGAGATCTCTCCACAGGTAAAGGGATCAGTGCAGGAAAACAAATGCAAGTGCTCAAGAATGTCAGAGTTCATTTGGAAAGTAGTTTCATTGTGTGGTTTCCAGGGTGTTATTACTCTTACAGCTAAAGGAAAAAATACTCTACATTGATAGCATCTTTTTAATGCCATATCTTAATTGGCTGAGAGTGAAGAGCAACAGTTTTTTAGAGCAATAATGAAATTCCCTGCCCCTACTTGGATATTCATCAGTAGATCTCAAAATGTTTCACAAGAAGCCAACTTCACTAATTTTTTTATAGAAATAGTTTATACAGTTACCATACTCTCTTCTTATGCCTCCATCATACTCTCTTCTTATGCCTCCATACACCAGCAGAGGATTCTGTAATGGAACAAACTGTCTTCTGTAATGGGTAAATCAGTAGTATTTAATTAAACTAGCGACAGGGTGATGCTCAGCAGCAGTTTTAAAATATCCCTGACTCCACACCTCTGGGAATATCACTTTCAGAGTCAAATAAAAAAATACACAAAGCATTAAGATTTGCATGGGAGCTTTATTATCTCTTTTATTTCCATAACTACCACTAAAGCCATCCCCCCTCCAATGCAGAGTGTGCAAAAGTTCAGTGAAGTGGCAGAATTATCTAATGGCTAATTTAAGGATGCACATAACCAGAGCAAAGAGGTGATAGCTCTTTACACCAGCTGAAGTTGCATTTCCTGAATTCCTCTTTGGCATCATGATGTGTGCCTTTGATCACTGTACTCCACTTCTCTGAATCTCTGATTCTGTTGGGGCAATGATCTGCTAAAAGTCTGACATTTTGAAGCACAGAAGAAAAGAATCTTGTTGCTAGCATTATTTCAGTGGAGGCTTGGGATTGTACCTGTGCATGATACTGCATGGAATGTACTGATCCTGAGGTGCAATGTTTTTGGTTTTCAGAAAGTACACTTACAAAAGAGTAAGTATCTTGAGTAGATTAGCTCTCTTCTTGCAGGATGGCAGCAGCTTTCTCTGCTAGTTCATGTGGTTCAATATTTAAAAGCTCCGACCCCCAGAACACATACCTAAAAAAAACCAAACCAAACCAAACCAACCCAACCAAAAAAAACCCAACAAAACCCAACAACAACAAAAAAAACCAAACCACCACAAAACCCAAACCAAAAGAAAAAACAAACCCAAACCCAAAAGCAACACCCAGATCTGCTTGCAGTGTGAAAGACTCTCCTCTGACCTCCTGACACTCACTTTTATGTAAATGATAGGTAAAGGCACAGCAAAAGTCATCTATTTTTTGCTTCACTATTGCACATTTTCCAATCATTGTGTCCTTTGTCTTTGTGCCCAGTAAATGAGAACCTGGCAAGTTCTCCTCCTCAGGAGCTTTAGCAAAGATGCACTGGCTGTGGCACCTGATAGTGAATGTGACTAGAAGTTGCTTGTGAAATTAGAGGGTAAATTTGCCATAGTTAAGGAAGACAGATATTCAGTTACCAGCATCAAATGAGACTTCACAGAGAGAGTGATTGGCATTGGAATGGGCTGCCCAGGGAGATGGTAGAGTCACTGTCCCTGGAGGTGTTCAAGAAAAGACCGAATGAGGCACTTAGTGCCATGGTCTGGTTGATTGGACAGGGCTGGGTGATAGATTGGACTGGATGATCTTGGAGGTCTCTTCCAGCCTGGCTGATTCTATGATTCTATGATTCTATGTCAGCCTCATCCACTGCTCTGCTGAGCAGGCTCTGCAAACACAGCAAGTGATCTTGTGTTCTATCCCTAATCCCCAGGGTTAATTCATTAAAACAGGAGCTACCTTAATTTATCTTGTAATTAAATAATGTATTTTTAAACCCCAAAATTTGGGTTTCTTTTCATTTGGATGGACTCTTCCATTTGGTGAGGTCCATTACCTCAAAGCACAATCCCTTCCACTGCAGCAGTAGGATTTAGCACAGGCATACTCACACTCTACCTCTCCAATACCAGTGGTTGAGGACTCAGCACAGAGTAAATATTTGACCATGCAGTACCACAGAGCAGTTTTACTCTCTGCTCTAAAAACTACTACTGCTGTGCTGGTTGAAGGTTCAGTGGCTCTGCACAAGCTACAGGCAGAGCTGTGGCAATGATTTTTCAAACCCTCATTTTAATTTTTTTTTCTCAAAACTTGATGTCATCCAAATATTCATTTTTTCTTGATCAGATTTTTTATTAACTTTTCCCCTGTAATACTGGGGCAGAACCACAGAAGAGCTGTGGTATAAACCCACATGACAGGTCTTCTAGAAGACTGTATTCTGCAGTTGCTGGTTCCACTGCATCTCGTTGGTTTCTTACAGAAGTTTATTAGTTGTCAGTGATGCTGCTTGGGAAAAAACTCCAGAAGAGGGTGTCACAGAGGGTGTCACAGAGGACAATCAATGAGGACAGGCCAAGGGGACTGCTTGCACAGTAAGGTAGCTCTTTTATTCCTCTAGCACATCTACTGTGCTAATGCCAAGAAAGCAATTCCTTTGGCAAGACAATAACTTCCCAAATCCCGAGATAGCACCCAGAAGCTGTTCCACAGCACCCTCGTGTCTGCCAGCCCAGAGAAATGTGTGATGGGATACAGAATCACGAGTCCAGGGTGGGAAACTGCAAGGATGCCTCATACATTACCACCACCCCCAGCATGCCTGCAGATGTGGGACCAGAGAACAGAGTGCTAGTGTGGAGAATGTCAGGATGCAGAAGAGTGGTAGGCTGCCGTATGTTGGCAAGTGCACGATTACCTAACCCATGGTTAGCATGCAGTGTAGGCAGGTTTGATTAGCAAAGTTCAGACCAGGATGTGCTAATTAAAGAATAGGTTATCCTAGTTGCTAAGGAAATGAATGCTTTCTGTATTGCTACTTCTACCCCAACAAACTCCAANACCATTCTATGATGCTATGAGAGTACATTTTCAGTTGTCCCTCTGGCTGCATTTGGCAGGGAGAGAGGTCATGGCTTGATATTGTTGCTTCTGTGATTATAGTGCTCCTGTGAGCTGATTTTCAGGTCAAGAGCCACAGGTGAAAGGGATGCCAGGGAAAAGTGGTTTAAAACAGTTCTTTATCGAGTACCTGTCTACTGACAAGCTCCTCTTAAAGCTAGTGGTTTCAGAGTATATTGTTTAGCGTTTCTAAGTTCTGTTCTGCTGCTTCTGGGAAATATGCAGTCCAGACTAGGAGATCTATGTGCTTTAAAATTGCTCTAACTGTCAGCTTTTCTGCAAAGCAGAGGATGACTGAGAGTTGGAGCCAGTCCTAGAGTAAAAGAGATGTAATGGTTTGAATTTTTTATTAGTAAAGAAGCTGGCTTCCACCAGACAGGCATCTTGCTTAGCTTAGTCTCATGAGAAAGCATTCTCTGATTCATTATTCCTCTACAATAATATATACTGTGTATAGGCAGCTGCTAGAAACATAAGGATGCATCAACATCAACAGGACTGAAAACTGCATATTGTGAAGCTAACATGTAAGTGAAAAACTGTCTTCGTGGGGTGGTCCATTGCTGGCTGCCAGTCCCACAGTGGCTCTGTCATTCTTCATTCTCAGTGTAAGATTTACATCAGTCCCAGCTTGAAACTGCAATGACTGTGCAAAGCATCTTCAGTGCATTTTTTTCCTTTCCCCTCTGCATCCTCCATGGAAACCCTGTCCCCAGAACTACAAAACTTGCTCTTCTGTCACCCTCTAGTGCAATGGTTGTCTGGCTGTAACTTTGGGAGATCCCAAAGCCATGATCCTCCTGTGCCATGGAAACAGGCAACAGTAACATGCCCATTAAGAGAAAGCTGCCCCTGTCTTTGGGATATAACATTAGCCTGCAGTCTCCAGTATGCTGGACCACTCTTTCTTCCTTCTTGTCCTTTTATTTCCTGAAGTAATATTCCTCTAGTTTCTAGTATACTGAAACACATTCCCTTTCCTTCATCTGCTCTTCTACCTCAGTGCAGACATTGCAGCATCTGGCATTACCCCTCCCTACCAGCTGGCTCCTTGCTGCATTCTCCAGGGAATAAGCTGCCATTTTCCAAAGACCCTTGAAGTCACTAAGTTCCACTTCTAACTTTCTCTGAGGACTCTAACCCCAATGTGACATTTATTTCTCTTCCTCTTAAAAAATGCTCTCTCTACAACTTTATCTGGCTTATTTTGCATTGCAAACTCTGCAATATCCTTTTGCTAATTCAAATGTTTTCTCTGCACTGCATTCTGCAGAAGGGTGCTGTGAAACCCTTGTAACACAAAAATCTTTAGTCAAATTGGACTTAACTAATGAGGAGGAATCTCTTGTTGGCCAAGACTTATAGCAGAGACTGGAACCTGCCAGAATCTCTTGCTGCCTGTTGGAGGCAGATGTGGACTGTTAGCCTGAATGTTTGGGATAAAATCCTCAAAGAAGAAATACCAGCAATGGCTAAGCCTAAGTTCTTGCCCTCAGTTACTTCACTTTGTTGTTTTTTGTTGTTTATGTGGTTGGGTTTTTTTCCAAACAATCTTTCTGTTAATAAAGCTAGAAACAGAGAGGATGAAAACTTGGTGCTGTGATGAAGGCAGCATTTTCATTTGCATTTTGCTGGGTTCTTCACCAGTTTACAGGGAGGGAAAAATGCAGCTGTGAATATTCTCAGTGTCTGCTGTGTGATGAATTGTGAGTACCTTGGTGGGAGAAACATTGGCCATTATTTGGTATTACCAGTTTCAGTGGTCAATGTTCATGAGAACTTCATCCTCTGACACAGCCTTGGTCTGTGATGATATTTAGTGTTTTGGTCCTTGCCAAATTAACAAGAAACCAAGATAAAGAGACCTCTATAAAAAGACCTCTGCTGCATATAAAATGTACCATTTAAAAATCTCTTGGCACAATCTGCTAGGATGCTAATGCACTTATTGGAGGTGCAGACCTTTAATAGAGGAGTTTATTTACAGCATGATCCATATTGGATAGTAAAAGGGGGCAGGAAACCCCCAGGGATTGCTCTCTACACTGTATTTATAAATAAAATACATCAGTTGGTGCTTACATTCCAAGTTCACTTGTACTCAGAAAGGATATTCATAAAATGCCCTCTCCTTTTCCTAAGAGATCAGAGCAGGGAACTTTTGCTTTGGTATGTAATATTTGGAGGCTGACTGCACCTCTTTAATTCCAAGGCTCAGAGTGGGCAAGAGCCAGCATAGCTGTTATGTCATTGCTGTTTCCCCATTTAACCTCTATAGGATTATCATTATTTCACTCATTAATGTTCCACTGCCTGTCATTACATTCAGTGGTCTCACTATTCAGGTTAGTTACTGATGAGACAGTTGGGCTCGATAGCTAATTACTTGTCAAATTAATCACTACTTCCACTTGTGAGACACATTTTTAGTAGTATAGAAAGTGTACTGCATTTCCAGAGAGTAGGCTACAAAATTAACTAAAGATATTTTGAATGTTCCACAAATTGGATGAGATTTGTTGAGTTACCCACTGAGTGTACTGGGAAATCTGTGGGCTGCAATTCAGATCTTTGTAATTCCCTCACAGTTCTCACTTCCCTTGTTTCTCTGAAACAATAGAGTCTATTTTCCCTTCATCCTCTGCATTCATTTTTGCATTTTGTCTTTAGTGCTATTGCCCACCTCCACCTTTTCTTTCACCATGTTGCAACTTCTTCTCCCTGCCCCCTATTTTTGCCCTTTAATGTTTGGGTTTTTTTAACTCATAGAATCATAGAATGGTAAGGTTGGAAGTAACCTCATGGATCATCTAGTTCCACCCCCCTGCCATAGGCAGGGACACCTCCCACTAGCACAGCTCACTCAAGGCCTCTTCCAACCTGGCCTTGAACACCTCCAGGGAGGGAGCAGCCACAACCTCCCTGGGCAACCTGTGCCAGTGCCTCACCACCCTCACTGCAAAGAACTTCCTCCTAATATCCAGTTTCAATCTCCCCTCTGCCAGTTTAAACCCATTGCCTCTTGTCCTGGCATTGCAAGACCTTGTCAATAGTCCCTCCCCAGCCAACTTGCATTCAAAGACCATCTTCTTGCTCAGACACTCCCAACCTTCTCCAGAGATCAGGGGTCTCTAACTGTTCCTAGTCCTCCACCAATATGTCCTTGGTTATGGCTGGAGCGATGGGTTCTTGTTACAGCTCTAGAGGCAGGAGCAACAGTGACTCTATACTGTTGGCAGCTACTCCTCTTTCCCTCCCATGTGCTCTCTCTCATCCAGCAACACCCATCTATTCTGGATAATCCATGGCAAAGTAATCAGGTTGGCAATTTTCTTTTCCAGCATGCTGTTACCACCAGCATCTTAGGAGTTGAGTTCTAAGCTCGTTACCGAAACTGTACTAATCGGTTTGTGCCTTTTTGCTCTCTCATGGGCATTTCTTATGCTTTACATAGAATTGCAGTGTGAAAAAAGGTTGCTAATTTTCAGTGCCTACAGTACTATGAGCACTTAAATGTATATATTCCCAGATGAGAATGAGTGTTAACAATGAATTAAAGCTTTTAGACTCTTAAATCCCACCAGCGCAAGCTATAAAGGGGGTAGGGGAGGAGAAGAAAACTAAAAGAAACCAAGAAATAAATAACAAAGTTCTTCAATACCTTCTCTGTGCTCCATACAGTTTTCTGTGGCTACTTTTTGCTCCCTCTCATTGCCCAGATATTTTCACTTGCACCCATGAATTACTGCTTCAACAAATCAAGGAAATCTGGAAACACTGGAAGTGAATAGGTCATAAATTCAGAAAAAGAGGTTCTTATAAGTAAAGAAGTCAGGTTGATGTCTTTTCTGCCCTCTGAAGAGAACATGTGTCAAATGGAAAAGCTAGCTCTGTATCACATACAGTTTACTACTTAAGAACTTCTTTCCCAAAGCAATGCTTTTGTAACACCAGGAGTAGATTCCACTTTAGTTCTTGACTATTTCACCTTTTGGTTATCTCTAGAACAATTACTTATGTGATGATCAATTCAGAGTTGTTTGGTTTGGGGTTTTTTTTCCCCCAAATGAAGGGACTGTTAAGCATAGAGAGAGAGCAGGTGCCTGCCAAAATTATTGTAGAGATTCAGTGTCTGATGGATGACGTACCTCAGGCGCAGTGGAGACCCTACAATTCTAGGAGGGGATTCTGCATCACTCAATCACCAAGTCTCACAGTTCAGAACACAGTGAGATCCTTAATCTTGTGTGTATGTGGATGTGAGATAAGGTTTTAAGGACTTTATGGATCTGTCCACTTGGGAAGGAGTTGTTTTGACTGCTGCTTTTAGACAGGCAGTGAGATGAGTCGTGTGGCATGTGAATAGCACTGTATGAAATTACTTACGTCTCACCCAAAACTACTATCAGTAATACCTTTACATAGTACTTTTTAACAGAGCAAAAATGTAGCTAGCTTTTCTTAGAATGAAAAATAATGAAACTAATAATTTTAAAGAACACACTTAGGTGTAGAAATACACCCAGCAATCCTTCCTAACCACCTCTAGCAATGATAAATGGTTCACGCACATTCGATTTCTGCCCACCCTCGGTATTGTTCCAGATTGGGTCATCTTCCACCGCCCCAAATATCTTAAGAAGGTGCCTTGTTTTGTTTGGCAAAACCTGCCAGACTTGGATAGTGCACAGCATTTTTTTATAGTTACATCTGAGCCCCAGGCCTCTAAAGCAGAACCATCTCAATGCTTCTCATGACATATGCAAAATGCAATGTTTCTGCCTCAAAGCTGAGTGACTAAAGATGGGGCTACTATTGCTACAAGAAAGGAGTTGGAAGGAGCCAGGCTGTAGACCATGTAGGAAATGTTCCTCATCAGCCATTTTGAGAGGGTGGGCATGTTGCTGGACACAGCATTGATGAAGAGGCCTCTGAAACTGAGCAGTGGACATAACAGACATCCTGTCTGATCTCTGGGTGATGACAGCTGCAGTCACAGTAGCCAACCTGGTCTGTGACAGCCCTGGCATAGCCAAAGCAGTCTGAGAGACCACAGCTTACCCGGTCCATACCTGGGGCTGGTTTGCTGCATAATAGTTTCAGCCCTTCATGAAGCCAAGTAATTTGCAACAAACTGGAAAACTCCTGAGCTCTTCTTGCACCTTGACATCACAAACCCATGCAAGTATAAAGAACCCATATGAGGTAATTTGCAGTGACTGCCAAGATTCACTCTGAGTACTGTTCATTTGGACTTACACTACACAGCATGGTCAGGATCCTATCTCATGTCCCTTTGTTTGGGGCATAGTTTTAAATATGCACAGCAATTAGAAGCTATGTAGTTTTCCTCACTAACAGTCTAAACCAGTGAAAAAGACATTTGCACTGCATCCCTGCCATTCTGTTCACTGCACCTAAATGCTTGAAGTACATGATGCAGCTCGTTGGTTTTCCTTTTATTCACTCACCATCCCCTCCAAGTCCACTCTGTAGTTCTGTTTATGGTGTCTGCCTTGACAATGCTGACCCCTTGGATTTTGTTTGAATAGCCAATGTACTGCTGATGTAGTTCATCAGGAACTAATGTTTAGGTCTCAAGAAAGCAATAGATTTGAGCAGCAGTACAGGAGGCAGAGCTGGGAACAGCCACAGTAGCTACAGAAGAGGCCAAGGAATGAAGTGTACACTCCAGCTATCTGCAGAATGGTTTGCTCCATCACCCACTGAGGCTGACAACACTGAGCAAGGTCCCCAGGCAACTGTCGTGACTGCTTGCCCTCAAGCAGTATTGAGAGTCATTTGGGATTGTGACACTCCAAATTAGCAGTCTGGTGTTGGAAGAATGGATCCTCCAGAAATATGGTAAGGTTTCAGCACTGTCTACTGATGTCTGCCAGGTGAAGATTTGGTGCTCCATGCCCAAGAGACAGATGAAGTTTCAAAAGCTGAAGATGGAAATTTCTTCTTTTTCTCTTTCCTGCTCCGTGAGGAGTAGGTGTGAATTTAATCTGGGGAGAACAGGGTATTTTTAGTATTTTATTTCTTAGTAATGTCTATTAACTACTTGTCCTCCTTCATATACTCTTCCCATGTTATCCAGTTTTAGAAAGTGAGTCTGGATCTCTCTGTCCCTGGTGAAATGACACATACCTAGTGGAAGCATGCATGCTGCTTCCAGACTCCTAGAGTTATTAGCTTGCTAAGCTGACACATTGCTTTGAGATAACTTTCTTCAGTCTCCAGAGAAAGGCTAATGTCCCAGAGTCTGCAAACATTCTCTTTCAAGTTTTAAACTTCTGTTTACAAAAATAAGGGAAGAAGATACCAAAAAAGAAAACTTATAGATGTTTGTATCAAAATTAATGGGCAAGTACAGAGTTGAGCTAATACTGACCTTGTTGTATAATCCTGTCCTTCAAGGGATGTTAATCAGTCCAAAATATGTTTTTAGGATAGAAAGTGTCTTTTTCTTACTCGACTTGGTGTGAAACTGCACAACTACTGTAGACAGGCTGGAGACTGGGTCTAATGAAATTTTGTTCAAAGGATGCTCTCCTGGTTGTGTTACCCTCAATATTAAGAGGGAAGTTCACCAAAGATGGGGTCTCCTTCTCATTTACCATTCTGTAATTCCTCTTTCAAATCAGCCTTCTAATGCCTTAAGACAGTATGCTCTGCTTGCATCTCTGATGGATTTGACATTTTATCACCTGAGTTTAGCTATCCGAACATTCCACTACACGTCACAGGAAGGGTAAGTTACCGCAGGAAGGGTAAACCACAATTTCCTTTGTTCTGAGTCTGAATCTGCTTAACAGCAGTGAGAGAGATTATCAAAAGAATCATTGTGTTCACCTGATGAGTAGTATATAAAGCAACTGATCTACTGAGGTCATGGGGCAGATGGATGGAAATTAAAGAACCGCAGCTGTATCTTCTAGCGCCTCACTTGCACGTAAACCTTTACCATGCGGATGCTGGTGGATAAGACTGTCTTCCTGTTCATGCTCTGTCACACTTCAAACATTTCTGCAAAAAATGTTATTCTTCAGTGTCCCAGTTTCTCAATGCCCAGAAGAGAGAATACATGTTTTAAATATTATTTCAGCAACCAAATGTCCAAACTGATGGCGGAATCCCATTCTAACCAGCCTGCAACTAAGACAAATGGTTTGGGGCATCGAGACCTTCAATGGCATAAAAGACATCTAGGCATCTGACTTTTGTTTGTGCCTATTAGGTTTTCCCCTGTAAATGTCTCCACTAGAAAGACAGGAAAAAAAGTGTCCTGTTGACATAGGCACTTGTGAGCAATGCAGTCAGTACAAGCTTGATGACTCCATCTTCTCCCTTCTTTTTCTCTAACACTCAGTGTTACATACAAAAACTACCTTAACAGACTGTTGCTGAGGTTGCAAATTCAAGTACACAAAGACAGGAAATGACAACTAAACATGATAGCATTTTTCCCCCCCAAGTTATACTACAATCTCCAATTTTGTGATCACAGAGTGGTTTCTATCAGACAAAAAAGTCAGGTGCAGACTTCATGACACTTTAGCATTCTCATCTCTCTTCACAGAACCTGATTTCTCCATCCAGACAATCCTGGGTTTAATCTTGTATCCCAGTTCCCCATCGAATCTCTTTTGTTTTCTGTGCCTCCTCCTATGGAAGGAAAAAAAAAAACCCTCAACGTTGTTCATTCCAGTATCTATCCTTACCTAGGCTGGAGTAGAGGGGTAAGCAGATTAGAAAAACAGTTTTGCTCCTGCAGTGGTGGAGAGAAAAGAAGAAAATTATTTTTCAAGAACAATCTTTTGCTGTCAGGCATCAGCAGATGCGAAGCTGATGTAATGACTGAAAAGAGATTGAGCTTTCTTAGCTGGTGTGTTAGACTGGCCAAGGAAGAAGATGTCTGAGCCCACTTTATGAGTATAGATTTTCAAGGATGCAGGTCTTCCCTTTTATCAACTCTCCACTAAGCACATATGGACTTTTAAAGGCTACATTTTTTTTTTTATGCTCACACACTGGTGGTGTTGTCCCCTAGCAGAATTCTGAGAGGATTTCTTAATCCATCATTAGTTTGGAGGTCCCAGATGCTGACCATCCAGTAACATACAGGCCACCACCTCTCAAAGTTGTTACAGGTTACCCTGCAGAAAGAGGGCTTTCNACTCCCAAACCCACATCAAACTAGTGCTTCCTTTCATATAAGATGACTGATAAAAATTGGTTAATGCTCTTGTATTACAGCCTCGTAATTGCCACAGCAAAGCCAGCACTGTATTTGGCCTAAGACCCATTCCCAAGAGTAGTATCTTTTTCACTTTGATCCAAGAGAAGATAAGAAAGTAACAATACTTCCTGCTGACCATCACTTGTCTTGACTGCACCTATTCTGCATGTGGTTATGAAGTGTGGAAGAAGATAGGAGAAAGTTTCAAAAAGCCACTGGCATCAATTCTGGTGCCGGACAAATCTTCCCTGTCATTGGAACTGCTGTTACATCAAGCTGGCACAGAAACAAGTCAGGTAGCACATTCAGATATATTGTCAACATGGGCAAAGGGCACCATGCCAGTATCATTTCTGATTCCAGCACTGAGCTTTTTTGTGCATTGGTTGGGGAAGTGATGTTTAAAAGTATTTTCCTCTCGGTAGATAAAATTCTTCTTTTAACTGACTTAAACACATGCTGATTTCACTGGAAACTTTGCTGGTCATTTCTTCTAGGTGCCTCAGGAACTATGAATTCTGATGCCATCCATGGTAGTAAAAGTTTATTCCTTTCCTCAGTACACAATCTGATACAGACTGCAATTTTGGAGTAAGTAGCAATGCCAGCATCTGTGTGGCTGCCAAGCTCAGAAATGCAAGTACACAGACAGAGTGTAAAATATCCATTGAATTGCTTGGGCTTTTTTCTACCCGTTGCTGGATTCCCTCAATGTCACCTTCAGACTTTGAAGGACTGTCCTTTTTCTGGGTCTGGCCTTGTCTACTTGGCCTCTAGTATGTCTGACAGCTTTAGTTTCACCTAAGAATCAATGAAAAAAACCCTACCGTGTCAAGATACAGTCTGCATCACACAATATTGAAGTGCTAAAGTACTTGTCTGAAAAAGAGGTATTTAATGTTGACAGGTTCATTGGCACTAGCATTGGTCTTGCCTTGTTGCTTGATCTCAGCATCAACTTCCCTGTAACCACTGTTGAGACTGAGGAGGATTATCCTTTCACTACCGACAGTTTCGCTGCTGAGATGTGGTGACCTTTCCTATTCTTTCACCAACAAAGCAAGTCCAGATCATAGCTCACAACTCAAATGCCAGCAAGAACATAGAAACTTTCTTTAGCACTGACAGTCTTGACCAATGAGCTGGATGCAGCTTATGGTCACATCTCAGTCCTGGGAAAGGAATGTTTTAGATTATTCACAGCACACTTCTGAGACACAACCACTTGTGACCACAAAATTTCATGTTTCTATGCTTGACTGTTTGGACTATACACCTTTTTTTTATATTCAGAAGCATGTCATGTACATATATTTCCATTGTGTTTTTTGCTGACAAGGACATGACAGTGGACTTTCCTCTGTCAGTTCTGTTCAACTGACTGAAAAGATTCATACTGGGCAGTCCTGCTGTTCCAGTGGCCATTAAACAAATAAGCCTGAATCATTAGACAAGATCTGGGTATTATTTTACCCTCCCCTCACTGGATAGTAGCAGCCATAATGCATTCCTGCTTTTTAGAGAAATTCTCTGGAAAATATTTAAAAGAATAGCCCTTGCTGGGAAAAAAAACCATGAAGGTTCTAGGATATGACTGATAATTACAGCAGGTTTTTTGTAAAAAAAAAAAAATCTCTTTTACTCATCAAGTAATGATTCTTACAAGTAAATCTCAGGAAATTTCCTTCCCCACAGTGCCCATTTTTAATTAAAGTATATTTAATATATATTCTAACATATTCTAAAGGTCTTACCATTGCTACAAAACTTAAAAATTATTTTAACAAGTCTTGGTATCATGCATTAACTTGTAATAGGATTGATGTTTGTTATCATTCACAGTATCACAGTATCACCAAGGTTGGAAGAGACCTCAAAGACCATCAAGTCCAACCCATCACCACAGACCTCAAGACTAGACCATGGCACCAAGTGCCACGTCCAAACGTGCCTTGAACACCTCCAGGGACGGTGACTCCACCACCCCCCTGGGCAGCCCATTCCAGTGGGGAATGACTCTCTCGGTGAAGAACTTTTTGTTTACATTTGATAATTACACCTTACAGTCTCAGACTGCACCAGGGCAGGTTTAGGCTGGACATTAGGAAGAAATTCTTCATGGCAAGAGTGATTGACCATTGGAATGGTTTGCCTGGGGAGGTGGTGGAGTCACCATCCCTGGAAGTATTTAAAAGGAGGCTGGATGAGGCACTTAAAATCATAGAATCATGGAATCATAGAATGGTAAGGTTGGAAGGGACCTCAAGGATCATTTAGTCCCAACCCCCTGCCATGGGCAGGGACACCTCCCACTAGTATGGGTTTAGTGCCACGGTTTAGTTAATTAGAAGGGTTAGGTTGGACTTGATGATCCTAGAGGTCTCTTCCAACCTGCTTAATTCTGTGATTCTGTGACTCTGTAGTCCTGTATAGATTTTCTCCTGTACAGATTTTCTTGGTCAGACTTACAAGAGCTATATAAGCATAAACATAATATAATCCTAATACAAAGCTAGCATAAATGTGATGAACACTAGACCTGTTACTACTCACACTGGCTGCCTAAGAAAGTAATCCAAGCACTCATATAGCATCCTCCAAACATACCTAACCCACTGAGGCTGAGACACTGGGGCTAACAGATGATGCAAGGACTGCAAGGATGCTGACAAAGGACTTGGACTGGACAGAACTTGAACATCTTAACATTGTTTATTTACCCATTATTAAGCTTAATATTGCTGGTTGTCTGAAGAGGCTATTCGACTGTGGGAGTAACTCAGTTCATGTTAACTGGCAGTTATTCCTATTTTCTGGCAGAAGCACACCATCACTGACTGAATCAGCCTTTCTGCACTCTTAAAGAAGATGCAATTCTTCAACTACTGTAAGGCCAGTTTTCCTTCTAATTAGCTTCCTGGCTCTGAGGAGGCCTGTTCTGGTACCACCTCCAAAAGTTAATGAAGCTATTCTGAAGACAGCTACACCTTCCATGTAGAAGACAGGTGCTTCTAATGGAAACAAGAGGTCTTATTTTGCAGGTAGAGTATCCTCTTTTTTCACTACAGTAGCGAAAGGTGTCCTTAGATGAATGAAAATCTAAATGTGTAAAGCTAAGAGTGGAGGAGTGATAAATCCTGTGCTTTATTGCTTCTAGAAAGGATAGCAGATGTTAATTATACAGGTCTACAATTCATTTAAGGCTTTCCAGGCTCTTACTTAGCACTCATAGTGGAGGAAATAAATGAAGAAGTGTAACAAAAGGAAGAGAGTAATAAGAGACACTGGATCCAGTGTTTGCTGGGGAGCGAGGTGAAGCCAGTTGAACAGAAAACATTATTAAAAACCTAATAAAAGTGTGTGTGTGTATATATATGTATCTATTTCTCCAGAACACAGACTGTGACATAAAGGACAGCTGAGATTAAACACCACTGAAATCAGTGCAAGTTGCTCCTCTAACTTCAACATATCTTGATTTAGGCTTTAGGTCAGATTCATCTTCAGAAAGAGAAGTTTCAAATTATCTTAAAGTTTGCCCAATGCTGCTTTTCTTTTGGAGAAGACTCTGGAAAAGAAATGACATGTGTTAATACAGAATAGCTATGCCTACTGTACATTATCCAGAATTTCACTGTAAACAGCAGAGGTGTGAAGACTTCTTCATTAAAACTAACAAACAAAACCCCTGGCATTGACTTTATGGAGAACAAAATAAAGGCTGAGTTACGTAAGTCGTATTGGCAAAATAGTAATCAACTATTCCTGTGAGTAGAAACTGAACTGAAATTGAGTTGACCATAGAAGGTCCACACTTAAAGAAGTACTATCAACCTGAAACCATATTAACTTCATCAAAGTAAAATTGTACCATATTTATTCTGCATACTTTATCTAGTCATTAACATTTTAAAATTCCTCAAAAGAAGAGCAAACAACCTCTCCCAACCATTCTCTACATCACTGAATCACAACAAATGGAAAGCAATAATTGGCAGCAATGAAAAGAAAAAATGCAACCCAAAGAAGGTTTCATTAGAGATATAAAGTAAATAAATTGGAAAATACCCCTTCAAGTTATCTTTGATATAGGGCATAATACTACCTAAGACTCTAGTAACATTTTGCATCTAGAAGTACAGTGGAATTCTAGGAGAAACACACATGAAAATCAAAACAAGGTAAGACAGAACAATCACTTTATTACCTGAAATCTATTTTGGAATAGAAGATCAACAATTTCTGTTTTAATAACCTCTTTTCATTTGCATTCTGAAAGTTCAAGGTTTTAATGATGCTTTCTATTTCCTTAAAGGCATTCAGTTTACCATTCTATTTTTCCCTATGTATTTGGGGAAAGTGGATCTTGTTCCAAAAGTGGCTGAAAGGCTTTGCTGATTTTTCTTTTTTTCTATTACAGACACAGGAAAATCTCTATCAAACTTTAATTTACTGCCCATTGTGGACCCATATGTAACAGAGCCTCCACTTCACACTCAAAAATGGGGAACTTCTTTTTCCAAAGTAATTACATTTTGCTTATTTCTTGCCTTTTCCTACTACAAAATACGTCAGGCAGCCTGTTCTGCTGTAGTTCTGTATTTATTTCAGTGGCAGATGACAAGAAGACAGGACTTGCTTTAGTCTTTTGGTCTTCCTCTTTGTGCCTGATACTATTTAACAGTTGTGCAATTTAGCATCTGGAAATTGGGAGTGGCAATTTACATGCAAAGATTTACAACCTTTTGTATTGAAGTGGATCAGTCAATGCGACGGAGCCAGCTTGCTAAATAAGATTTTGTTTCTATTCCCTATAAGAACATTCCTGAATGGTTGATTTTATGAAAAGTAGCTATTTCTTCAACTCTACACAAAAGCAGGTCGTGGAGAATCATTCAGGTTGGAAAAGATCCTTGAGATCATCAGGTCCAACCACTAATCCTGCTGTACAAAGTTCACCACTAACTTGGCTTTGTCCATGCGTATCCCAAATCTTCAGTGTGACACAGCAGCATCAGCCTCACTATGTATTTAAAATACTGATTAACCACAGGAATGTGTATGTAGAAATGGGGACAGAACACCTTCCTGGGTTTCAGGAATGTTTTAGCTTCTGTTGCAGCTGGCACATGAGGCACTGTTAGAGTAGTAAAGCTCTATTCAGTCACCTCCTGAACAAAGCTCAGTCTTTTTCCTCAAAAGACCTCATAATGGTTGAATTCAGATAGAACAATGAAGCAACTGTAAGAATGTAAAAAGGACTTCACTGGTGTTAAACGGGAGATGAACTTCACACACTTTTGTAAGTTTGAATACTTGTGGGCCTTATACCTTCCTTTCATGTAAAATGGTTATTGTGGAAATAATGTAATTCTTTTCATCAAACCCCAGATATTCTCTAAGTTTTTAGGGTTTTATAAACAGACTTAATCCTGCTTTAATTACTACTGTTCTGATGTAGTGAAAGTACCATAACCTGTATTGTCTGTACTGTCACGCCTGTATATCTTATTTCAATAAGGAAAAATCGAGACCAAATGCTCATGTTATAATTTCACATCAGTACAACTTGATCATATAACATTATCTCCAAATGTACATGTTTCTACTAAAAAAAGATTTAGTTTATGTACTTTTTTTTTTTTTTTTAATAATAGAGGTGTTTAAACTTTGAGATTTTCAACCTTCTGCAACTGTTAAATATTCTAAAATTATATACTGGATATTACCATAGGTTTGGGTTTGGTTTTTTGTTTGTTTGTTATTGGCTTGGAGCTTTTTTGTTGTTATTTGGGTTTTGGGTTCTTTTATGTAAATAGGCACCTCCCTCCAGAACCTGTGTTGCTTCTGGAGAAAGCTTCCTTCTGACTGAATGAAATCTGAAGTGCAAATATTTGCATCTCATTTCTTCTGCCTGTCCTTGGCACAAGTATCCTTTTGCATTGCTTGTTTACTCAGTGTCCAAAGCAATTGTCACTTCAGGATTTTCAAGGACAAGGACTGATGGAGCAGTTTTATGATGAACATGAAAAGATCACTCACTTATAAACACTATTTCTGAAAAACTCTCCATAGGCAGTTGCTCCTCCTGTCTCTATTAGTTTTTGTAACCTAGTGGTAATCATTCTAGGCTAGAGCCTCTGACAAATGCTGCTCTGGGTTTAGCAACTGTCTGTTTCGTGAATATGTCACCCACCTGATATAAGCAGACTAATTTTAAGGCATTTTGTTTCAGTATGGAGTTCCATTACTTGTCATGTATGGTGGTACATTAGATAATCCTAATAATCTATGACGCTCTTAAAACTTAAGAATTTCCGTGGATGCCGAGAGTTCTCTGCTTTAATTGCAGATAAGAACATTAAGAACCTGTAGAAATTGATCAGCATTTTGTAGGCTTAGACTGCCAATTTACTGTTTTTTAAGACACAGCATGAGACTGAAAAAAGTGAACCTGCTGAGAATGCCAGTAACAGGCAGTAGACAATCCGTTTTTATTAATAATAAAGCCATATACACAATCTTGTTTCCTCCTCCATGCATCTCCTGCTATTTATTACAGTCCTTCAACAGTGTAAGAAAACATTGTTACATGAGGGCTGATCCTTTAGCTTCACTTAGAAGAAAAGAGAGAAGAAGTCACGTCAGCATAGCTCATTTCAGGCTGTGATTTGCTCATGAAAATAAGCAGCACAATAGAGACCAAACTGTATGTTACCATAGCCTCTCCAGAAAGTCACCCGTATCAGGATTAAGTTCTTTTTACAAGTATGGAGAAGTGGGGTTTTTGTTTGGTTGGGTTTTTTTGGGGGGGTTGTTTGTTTTTCTTTCGTCAAATGCTTTCATAGTTGTCAAAATTTGCAGATAGTAACACTTATGTGATACCAACTTAATCGGGTAGCACTCTTGACTAAAGCATCAGGAAGTGGGTGCTGCTGGTGGCAGAATACTAACCTCGATGGACCAATGCCTTAATCAAGTCTGGCAAACACTATCTTGCCATGAAGAACCCGTTCCAGAGTTTACAATATTTTGGTACAGCATACTGAAGAACTTAATTTCTGACCACGACAAAGCAACTTCAGAGTACCTTATAATATCTAAGCAGCAGATGCAACAAGAGAAATTAACATTTGTGGTGCCTTCTGTAGAACCTTTTTTGTCTTAAACTACTCCCTTCTGAAAGAAAGCAGTAGCGACTGAATAGAGTCCCTATTATTTCTAGTTCTGATTATTTACATTGTTACTCAAAGCACGTGTATACTTTCCTTCCTCTTCCATTCTACGAATGGATCAATGCCTTCCTGAAATCGAATTGTATGCACATTGGCTTCTCTAATTCCTCTTCTCCTTGCGCTCCTCTTGAAATTTCAGGCACCCTCTCCACCCATTCACACGGCTTATCCCACGGTCCTCTTAGGATGCTAATATATGGCAACAATCCGTTTTACACTGCTAATGAAGTGAAGGATGATGAATAAAAATAACTTAAATCGCGTTGGTGATTGCTCTATGCCCACGCCAGGGAAAGAAAGAAAGGAAGAAAAAAAAAAATGCATTTATGACTTAGCTCCCAGCAGTTACCAGCACGCAGGAGAGCAACACAGGGACACGCTCCGCCACATGTCCGCGAAAAGATGCGGCGTTAATTTCTGACGCGCAAACGGTGGCACAAAGCTGGGTCTGCTGCCGGGCGCCCCTTCGCCTCCCCAAGGACACCCTGCGGCGAGGGCCGGGCCAGGCCAAGCCGCTCGGCCGGGGACGCCCCCGGTCTCCCCTCACTTACCCTAGCGCGCTCTGGCGGCTCGCCGTCAGCCGGGACGGCGCGCTCAGGTGCGGCGCTTGGGAGCATCACTGGGCAGGCGGACGCGGGCAGGCATCCGCGCGTGGGGCCGGCGGCCCCCCAACGCTCGGAGCTGGCTCTCTCATCACAGCCCCCTCTGTGATGGACCCGCTCACTGTCACCGTAGCGGCGGGGCGAGGCCACTCGTCCCGTTCCGCCCGAACCCAGGTGTAGCGACCCCGGGCACTACGCGGCGCGGGCGGGCTGCGGTGGCGGCTGCTGCTGGTTGGGCGCACGGCGCCTGTCGCTGGGCGGCGTGTCAGCGGGCTGGCTCCGCCTCGGCCCCGCGCCTCCGCCCGCCCATGCACAGACATGACACAGACACACAGTCACTGCAGCTGCTGCTGAGCTCAGGGTAGAGCGGCGGCGGGCACCCCGCTCCCAGCACCCGCGGAACGGCAGCGGCGGTCACCCTCACGCCCGCCTTCGCCTCGGGCCGCCGGTCGCAGCGCCGACGGCGGCGAGCCGCTGCACCGAGACCCGCAGGGGGCAGCCTGGCACAGGGCGCCGGAGGGACCCGGCGGGGGAAGGCTGGCATCGGGGAAGGGGCGGGAGGCTAGGAAGGAAGGAAGGGGAAGGGGGCAGCCTGGCACTCAGACTCGGAGGCGGCTGCCGGGCACCGGCACGAAGCGAGCCCGGGCGGAGCGCGGCACCCAGCGGCCGCTGAGGCCAGGCCGGCAGCAGTAGCAGCCGCCGTGGCAGTGCCGGAGGGAGCTTCTCCTTGCTCGGCTCCACGGTGCTGGTGACCTTCCCGGGGCTGCTCGCTGCCCGCCAGGCCGGGGCAGGGCCTCCTCTCCCCGCGGACAGTGTACACNTTTTTTGGGGGGGTTGTTTGTTTTTCTTTCGTCAAATGCTTTCATAGTTGTCAAAATTTGCAGATAGTAACACTTATGTGATACCAACTTAATCGGGTAGCACTCTTGACTAAAGCATCAGGAAGTGGGTGCTGCTGGTGGCAGAATACTAACCTCGATGGACCAATGCCTTAATCAAGTCTGGCAAACACTATCTTGCCATGAAGAACCCGTTCCAGAGTTTACAATATTTTGGTACAGCATACTGAAGAACTTAATTGCTGATCACGACAAAGCAACTTCAGAGTACCTTATAATATCTAAGCAGCAGATGCAACAAGAGAAATTAACATTTGTGGTGCCTTCTGTAGAACCTTTTTTGTCTTAAACTACTCCCTTCTGAAAGAAAGCAGTAGCGACTGAATAGAGTCCCTATTATTTCTAGTTCTGATTATTTACATTGTTACTCAAAGCACGTGTATACTTTCCTTCCTCTTCCATTCTACGAATGGATCAATGCCTTCCTGAAATCGAATTGTATGCACATTGGCTTCTCTAATTCCTCTTCTCCTTGCGCTCCTCTTGAAATTTCAGGCACCCTCTCCACCCATTCACACGGCTTATCCCACGGTCCTCTTAGGATGCTAATATATGGCAACAATCCGTTTTACACTGCTAATGAAGTGAAGGATGATGAATAAAAATAACTTAAATCGCGTTGGTGATTGCTCTATGCCCACGCCAGGGAAAGAAAGAAAGGAAGAAAAAAAAAAATGCATTTATGACTTAGCTCCCAGCAGTTACCAGCACGCAGGAGAGCAACACAGGGACACGCTCCGCCACATGTCCGCGAAAAGATGCGGCGTTAATTTCTGACGCGCAAACGGTGGCACAAAGCTGGGTCTGCTGCCGGGCGCCCCTTCGCCTCCCCAAGGACACCCTGCGGCGAGGGCCGGGCCAGGCCAAGCCGCTCGGCCGGGGACGCCCCCGGTCTCCCCTCACTTACCCTAGCGCGCTCTGGCGGCTCGCCGTCAGCCGGGACGGCGCGCTCAGGTGCGGCGCTTGGGAGCATCACTGGGCAGGCGGACGCGGGCAGGCATCCGCGCGTGGGGCCGGCGGCCCCCCAACGCTCGGAGCTGGCTCTCTCATCACAGCCCCCTCTGTGATGGACCCGCTCACTGTCACCGTAGCGGCGGGGCGAGGCCACTCGTCCCGTTCCGCCCGAACCCAGGTGTAGCGACCCCGGGCACTACGCGGCGCGGGCGGGCTGCGGTGGCGGCTGCTGCTGGTTGGGCGCACGGCGCCTGTCGCTGGGCGGCGTGTCAGCGGGCTGGCTCCGCCTCGGCCCCGCGCCTCCGCCCGCCCATGCACAGACATGACACAGACACACAGTCACTGCAGCTGCTGCTGAGCTCAGGGTAGAGCGGCGGCGGGCACCCCGCTCCCAGCACCCGCGGAACGGCAGCGGCGGTCACCCTCACGCCCTCCTTCGCCTCGGGCCGCCGGTCGCAGCGCCGACGGCGGCGAGCCGCTGCACCGAGACCCGCAGGGGGCAGCCTGGCACAGGGCGCCGGAGGGACCCGGCGGGGGAAGGCTGGCATCGGGGAAGGGGCGGGAGGCTAGGAAGGAAGGAAGGGGAAGGGGGCAGCCTGGCACTCAGACTCGGAGGCGGCTGCCGGGCACCGGCACGAAGCGAGCCCGGGCGGAGCGCGGCACCCAGCGGCCGCTGAGGCCAGGCCGGCAGCAGTAGCAGCCGCCGTGGCAGTGCCGGAGGGAGCTTCTCCTTGCTCGGCTCCACGGTGCTGGTGACCTTCCCGGGGCTGCTCGCTGCCCGCCAGGCCGGGGCAGGGCCTCCTCTCCCCGCGGACAGTGTACACCAGGCCCCGGGGAGAGGACAGGAGGCCGGGCCGGAATCCCCTGTCGCCCCCGGGTCCTTCTGGCCGCCGGCGGGGCCTGTGCGCGGCGCATCTCGCCGCTTGCGAGAGGGACAGGGGAAGGCGAACGGGACGGACGGAGCCGGGCTGCATCTCAGGACAGCGCGAATAAGGGAGCAGACAGGCCCCGGAGAGAGAGCTGGGCGGAGGGGGAAGCAGCCACCTCAGCGGCGCATCCCAGGAAGAGTGGGGGGACCCCCCGCCTCCCTCCTTTTCCTCCTCCTCCGGCCATCAGCAGCTCCTCGTCCCGCGCAGAGTGGAGCCGCCAGTGCCGCCTCGGCTGGGACCTGCCGACTGACACCTCCGGAGCGCCAGGCTGCGGGGACGGAGCTGGAGCTTCCTGCCTGGAGCGAAGGAGAGGAAAGGATCTCTTGCCTGCGCGGAGTGGCGGGCGCTGAGCGCCCGTCCCGGCGGCCCGGGAGCTACCCGGGGAAGGTAAGCGCCTTGTCGGATCGCTGCTGCTTTTAGAGGCGAGGGGCGGGGGAGGGCGAGAAACAATCGGTGAGTGTCTCCCTTCCAGTAGTCCGGGGGAGGGGGCATCTGAGTCCAGCAGGGCTGGGATAGTGGCTTTATGTTTCGGATTTTAATCTCCATCGTCTCTGGAGTTGAAGAGGTGCTTAGGAAGAGGCACGCTTGTCGTTTTCTGGTACGAAGGGCATCTCCCCGTCCCCCCAGCCTCGAGAGGCTGCCCCGTCTGGGTCACACTCTTCCTTTTGTGAGTCCGTTTGATTACAGCGCTTCCCACGCCCATCTCCCCCAGCCGAGAAGCGTTGCTGCTCCGCGGGGCATCCAGTTGTGGGGCGCAGCAGGGACGGGGCTGCTGTCCCGCCGAGTACCGCCGGTTGTGCGGAGGAGTTCGGGAGCCCGGGCGGCTGGTGGCTGCTGCTGTGTCGGTGGAAGAGTGTCACGCCGTGGGGCGTGAGTACCTTGTCCTTCGGCTTCCTGCTCCGGGAGACGGAACGGGACCTTCCCGGCAGCTCGAGGCGAAGCTGGAGTTTCGTCGGGACGTTGAGACGATTTTCTCGTTCCTCTTCAGCCTCCTCAGAAAGCCTTCAGCCCAGGAAGCTCTCCTTTGGGCAGGCTTCTGCCATCACCTCCTATCTGAGAATTGTGTCATTTGGATCATTAATCCCTGCTCACCGTTGGGGGGAAATAGCAACTTGAGGCCTCTGAGGAGGTGACATGAAGTTTGACAATGCCTTACGTAACAGTTTTTGGACAGATTCCTAGCAGTTCCACTGTGTTCGGTTTGGGGTTTTTTGTGGGTTTGTTTTTCTTTTTTTTTTTCAGAAATCAAGTGATTTCTTTTCTTTGTAGAGCATAGTATCATAAAATCATTCTGATCAGACAAGCACTCTTTATGTGCTCAAACCTGAGTACGTTGTCTACTGCTTTATTCAACTTGAAACAGGGGTACTGCTAGACAGCAAATAGTGCTTTCTTTTTACCAAGATGAGTTTTTGAAACTGAAAATTAGCCTGTGGAAATACCTGAACATTTGTTATAAGTTCTCACCTTTTTGTGTATGCATTGTACTTGTTTTTTATAATGACATTAGTACAGGAAACATTTTTAGAGCACTGATTGTCATTTATGTATTCTAGAAGGTATGGATGCCAGGATGGAAATGACAGTGCATCAGATGTCTTAGAAACATTGTTAGCTTTTAAAATATAATTTCAGTGCTAGAAAGAATAGAAAGCACTGGGCTAAACGAACCACCATGTTAAAACTAGACCTAGCATTGCCAACAGGTCAGCACATTTTGTTTAGTAAAATCTTCTGGATACAGATGTATTTATCTTTGTGCAACGTTTTAACTTGGTCAGAAATAGAAACAAGGGGAAATTAGATAGATGGACTGAAGGATTGCCTAGTTTCTCTACAGTTTCTATAGCTAGTTATGTCTTCTACTGAAAGAAGAAAGAAGCTAGTTTCATGCAAGAAGACAGGGTAGTGAGATTTGCCACATATTCTTCAGGCTCCTATTCTTTAGGCTCCTACTGCAAAGGTACGCTAGGGGGACTAGCTTGGGTTGTTGATTCTTTTTTTTTTCCCCCACTCAGTGGTGAAAATGCAGATTGTTGTAATAACACCTATGAAGGGAAGGTTCCCTCCCCCCCCCACTTCCTAGAGCTTTATCATTATAGTGTTAGCTTAGAGGAGCAACCATGTGTGTAAACTCAGGCAATGTGTTCTGGGCAGGGGAGAATCTTTTATCAAAGTCATTTTGGTCTCTGCTGCAAATGAAGATAGGTTAGCTTATTTACAGGAGTGGAACAAGTTAACAAAAAAAAAAAAAAAANAAAAAAAAAAAAAAAAGAAAAAGCAAACAAAAAAACCTAAATCCTGAATGTCCTCACTGTGGTGCAGTTTTTTAAACCGAAGAAATGACCGAGGTGGAATAGGTTTCCCTAGGCTTCAAGAAAACTGCAAATTGCTGTTAAGTATTCCAAGTTTGAAATGTGAAATTCTTATTGCTTAGGTGTCCTGTGACAGCCCCTGATCAGCAAGGCTGCAAGTCATGTAGAAGCCACAGTATCTGCAGAGTCTCTGATGGATAACTGGATTGGTAGGTTGCTTGTGATTTATTTTCTTTTTCCCTTTTAATTGCCCGCTGTGGTAGCAGGTCCCTTTCCTCCATCCTGCTGATGTTTAATTCTCATGATTTTTGATTTGTGTTATGTTTTGCCTCTTTTCTGGTCAAAAGTACATACTCCTTTCTCAACAGCTGGTAAAGAAAGCATAGCTTGGAGGCATTCGGGTGGCAGTATGTAGCAAGGTATTTTTTTATTTTGTTTTTATATCTGCAATATGCATGTCGACTTTTTTCTTCTCTCTTTAGAGGACATAAAAAGAGTAGAAGTTTTCTCAGGTCTAGAAAAATATGCACAAGGTTTCTTTGAAGGAGTACTGAAAATAATAGTACTCATATGTTGAATTCCCTGTGCTAGCTATACAGTTCAAAGGAGTTCCAAAATGCAGTCCTGAGAGTGCCAAAGTACGGAGCAGTGCTGAATGACTGCATGTTTGTTGGCAACATTATGATCTGTCAAAGGCTTCAGCTAAAATTTCAGTGTGTAGGACTTAATATTAGCAAAAGTAGTATTCCTTCTGAATGAACTATTTTAGAAAAATGATAAAACAAGGCATCTCCTGTGTGCACTTAAATTGCTGAAGTGAAGCATTCTAAACTACAATTTGAAGGAATAATCTGCCAAAGTATTACTTAAGTGTGTGACTGTTTCTTGCTCAAGTGTGTATATTTTGCTTTTGCCTGGAATAAGCAGTGAGCTGTCAATAGAAATTTACTAGAATACTCTCCTTTTTCATCCTCTGTCAGATTTTTACATGTGGCTTTACAAAAGCCATCTTAAAAACCTTAAACATACACAAACCCACAAAGTCCTAGTGATTTTGTCCAATACTTATAAACTGTTTATAAAGGATGACAAAGGGTAAAATTCGTAACCTGACTCCACGGACTTTGCTCTATAAGCTAGACTTGCTGTACATGCAAACTACTGTTGATGTTGATGGGAGTGCTTGACAGAATCCAGACCAACATTCCTTTTTTTTTCCCCCCCTCTTTTGTTTTTCTCCTGGCTTTGATTGGAAACCTTTCATCATCTGCATTTGAAAACATGAAAAATAGATTTATTTTAAGGGTATGAGGTTTCCAGTGTATCTGTTTTTCCTATAACTTATGTCTCTATGTAAGGTAAAGACTGAAGTAAAAAGAGGGCATACTGGCTAGTGCAAATTGACTGGCCAGTGCTGAGTCTGTCACCATTCACAGTATCACAGTATCACAGTATAGCAAGGTTGGAAGAGACCTCAAAGATCATCAAGTCCAACCCACTACCACAGACCTCAAGACTAGATTCTCTCCAGAGTTAGCTGTATTAGCTATTCACCTTATTCTGTGGCTAAAGAGCTTTTTAAAAAGTACTTTTGTGTAAGGGAACATACACACATGAGCACACGCACTGTTTTAGCTCAATTAGTTGTCTGGGTTTGGCTCATTCTCTTTGTAGTGAATGCTAGCTTTAGAAACAGTCATTATTCATTATCCCACACTTGGCATAATGGTAGTTCTAACTTTGCAGCTCTTAAATTAAGAAAGTAATTCTACTTTTCCTACTTTTTTGGGCTTTTTCATTGGTTGTCTAATTTTTTCTTCCTTGTGGTACACCTCCCTGAGGATAAGGGTTAAGAAACGAGCTTTGTGCTGTGTAGGGATTCATGACTCCCTGGTGTGACTTGGCTCAGTATTCAAAGGTCTATCCCATGTCTTGTTGAAAAGCTTGTTCAATGCATAGCTCTAGAAGACAAGTAGCTGATAAATTTTATTTTATATGGAAGTTGTGTCTCAAAACCCAAGGAGAAAATTATCTAGAAAGGATTATCCTGGCCATGGCACTGACCTTGAAGTAAAACTGTGAAGGCTGGAATCCTTGTTTAAGTGCCATCTGTGTCAGAATTAGAAGCAAACAGTGTAAAATAGTTCATTTCCTGTTTCATTTTGCAGGTCAGACCAGGTATGATCTAACAATGTTTACAGTGGTATCCACTTCACTGTTCTTTCTGTTTCCACAGCAATGGAGTTAACTTGGGTAGAAGCTACACTTGAAATTGTCAAGAACAGCCCCAGCAGAGTCTATCCAGTGCTATAGCAAAAAGTCAGATCTAATCACATAAGCCTGATGATGGAGGAAGCTGGAAATCTCAGATTGTGCAGACAGAATGCAATCTTTATCACTAACCTCCACGTGAGATAGGTATACTTGAAAATAGTGAAGTGAAATAGAGGACTTTTTAAGAATAGAGCTCCTTGTCTTTACATTTCTGGTCTCTTGACCAGTGCAACAAGGAGATAGGTGCTGCCACCATGTTTCTCTTTTCCCATGCATTTTTGGTGTTGATGAGTTGTATCTGTACATCTATACCCATTCTCTGTCCTTAGGGCATAGTTGCACGTGTTGACCCAGCCCCTGTATGTGCTGCCTGAGGGGCAGCTAAGGCAAGGATGACACTACTCAAGAGTCGCTGGCTTTACTTACTGTTTTCTCATGTATTTGTGAAAATCATAGTAATTGTGACCATTTTTGACCTGCTGCTGTTTGGCAGATGTAGCAGGGCTGACATCAGAACCACAACTTTCTTAATTCAGAAGGACAACACCCATAGAAGTTTAAACCTGCTTTGGTGTTCTGGTATTGATACACTTTTACAGGAAAACTACCATAAGCAAAGAAAAAACAAATATAAAATTAACCCCCCCTCCAAATCCACTTCCTTCACCAGAAACTTTCTGCCACTTAAAACTTTGAGTGAAGTTGTTGCTTTCAGTTGCAGCTTTCAATAGTTTCTTTCAAGTTTAACCCAGAATGTAATATTCATTTGAAAAATGTCATAATTTCAGTTATTTCATTAGCTTTTGAATTTTGTCTCCTGGTAGGCATTTGACAACTAAGACTTAGGACAAGGAGAAAACTAAAAAACTGTATTGTCGAGCAGTCTTCATTTAACTACAGAGAAGAATGAAGGATTTTGTTTTGAGGGGAAGAAGACAAGAAAAAGGACAGAGAAGTGAAGGAATGAAATTGTGGAATTTTTTTTTTGTTTGTTTGGTTTTTTTGGTAAATGTGAGACTGTTTCAGTTTTCAGATGGATCTTTGTACATGTTTAAAGACTTGGGAATGAATTTGGTTTCGAGAAAATAATTTATTCTTGGAATAAAAAGTTTTATTTAATGGTGAAATTGGGGGAGTAAGAATTGTGAACTGTTCAAAATGAGATGAAGTGCCCAGCTGGTATTCAGGCTTCTCAATCTTAACTCCTCCTGGATAGGTTTTATTTTCCTCTTTCTGACTCCCCTGCTGTCCCCAAACCTCAGTTGCCTCAATACTAAATTCTCTTGGTGATTGTTTTCCTTTCTGTCTATGGTTAATGCTGCTGCTAACCAATGCTGCAAATGGAATTGTATGTTCAGAAATTCAATGTATGAATCTGTTTAATTCAACATTTTTCAGGCTGAAGGTACTAGAAAGGTGTATGCCACTAGATATAAATAAGAAATTAAACCCAATAATTCTAGCATTGTCAAATCCCAAAATATATGTTCTTTAGATCATGTTGTTCCTAAGAATATTAGCATTAGTTTTCTAACAGAAAAGAGTCCTAGGCTGCTTTTATTTTTTTGTTTTGTTTTGTTTGTTTTTTTTAATAGAAAATGAACTGACATTAACTCTGCAATCAGGAATTAAATTCTGTAGTCTCATTTTTTGTTTTGTTTTGTTTGTGGTTCTAGAATGAGACTCAGATTTAAACACAGGGAGGTAATTGTTCATGTAAGACAAGTCTAAGGTAAAATATTGGCTGGTGTGCTTGACAGTTCTCAAATAAGGTAAAGATGATTCCTACTGCTTTAAAAGATTACAGTTCATAGAATCATGGAATCATAGAATGGTGAGGTTGGAAGAGACCTCAAGGATCATCTAGTTCCAACCCCTGCCATAGGCAGGGACACCTCCCACTAGTAAAGGTTACTCAAGGCCTCGTCCAACCTGGCCTTGAACACCTCCAGGGAGAGAGCAGCCACAACCTCCCTAGGCAACCTGTGCCAGTGTCTCACCACCCTCATTGGAAAGAACTTCCTCCCAACATCCAGTCTAAATCTTCCCTCTGCCA
>WBNM01010719.1:36416-76974 GCA_013399055.1 Ramphastos sulfuratus | reverse complement strand
GCTGTGACTTCATCCTAAAAAGCCACCAAATTTGTCAGGCAAGATGTGCCCTTGGTGAAGCCATGCTGATTTTTGTATTCTTCAATATTGACTGTACTGTGCAACTAGATGCTATTTTATTAAAGTAGTGAATTGTAGCATTGAAGAGTGGGGTCCCTGTAAAGGTAGACATTTTCTGTTGTTACTCTTGGAATACTTTATAGCATAACTCCTTGATCTTGGTCTTCCAGAGCTCTTTAATATCCACTGCATTTATGAGGAATCTGTTCCTCTTCAGTGATTCTTCCAAGTAGTTGAAATCAGCAGGTGATGATGTCTTAAACAATTTCTAATACTAGGAAAGTTGCACGCTGGCATTAACTGCCACAAACCAAAAAAAAAAAAAATACCAGTTTAAAAAACAGTAGAAACTTTTAGTTTGGAATGTCTTCTTTATTGAGATTTGTGTTGACAAAATTCAGGATGCTACAAATGGACAGAGGCAGAATAAATACTTGAGTACTGGTATTGAGTCCACTGAAAGATAGGGCCTGCTACTAGCTAAAACAAATCATTTAGTGATGAGCAGGAAAGGAAAGAGTGAGTTTTGTTCTCGATGGTTTTGTTTCTATACCAAGTTTTTCAGGCTACTATCCAGAGTGCAACAAAGCCAATATTTGGGCTATACTATCACCTCAGAGAGCAACAGTGAAATTCACAAGCTGAGAACTTCTGAGATGCAGCTGTCTTCAACTCATTCTCTTGCAGTTTACATAACTTTTAAGAAAGAAGCAATGTTTATGATAGTAAATTCACATCCTTCCATAGGTGCTTTCAGACCTCAGATGAGAACAGGAAAGTATACCAACAGTGGCTTGTTACTGCCTTTCCTTCCAAACATTGCAATCTGCTGCCTCCCTTTTCTGTTGTTCCTGCTATAATGCCAGTGTAGTGTAAAAGCTGCTAGATTAAAATAGTGGCTTCCAGCAAACTTCTGGGGTCATTCAAACTTGTCATTCAGATTACAAAATGTCAGAGATTAGGGCTGGGCCAGCCACAAATGACAGATGCTCTCTATTAACCCCTCTTCCTTCCCAAAGGGGAAGAGAAAGGGAATAAGAGGGAGAGACTTACAAACTGGAAAAGAATGGCAGTTATGTCACTGTCACCTCTGATGCTGTGGGGCAAGCGCTGAGGAAGTCCCAGACCGGACTCAGTCTGGTAGTGGCAGACAGGAGCTGGATTCAGGAACTGAATTCAGGAATTTGGCTCAGGAATCATAAAATTAGTCAGGGTTGGAAGGGACCACAAGGATCATCTAATTCCAACTCCCCTGCAACGAGCAGGGACACCTCACACTAGTTCAGGCTGGCCAGAGCCTCATCCAGCCTGGCCTTAAACACCTCTAGGGGTGAGGCTTCCACCACCTCCCTGGGCAACCCATTCCAGGCTCTCACCACCCTCGTGGTGAAGAACTTCTTTCTAACAGACNCTCAATGCCTCTGTCCGTGTCACTGACCAAGATGTTAAACAAGACTGGTCCCAGGACTGATCCCTGAGGAACTCCACTTGTCACTGGCCTCCACTGGGATACAAACTAGGATTGAAGGCACAGGTAGAGAAACCTTCAAAACCTGCCACTGCTGAAAAGGGCTTGACTTTGGCATTCACAGATTTGCGGATCCAGAGATTGCATCAGATTGGGAAGGACTGTCAAAGGTCATCTTGTCCAACACCACTGCAGTAAGCAGGGACACCTCCAACTAGATCTGGCTGCCCAGGTCATCTCTCAGCTTTATGGTGAACATGACATATTTGGAATGGAATACCTTGTTGGTCAGTTTTGGGTCACCTGTCCTGTCTGCTCTTCCCTGCACGTGTGGCCTTTCGCTTTACAGCACCTCAGCATGGCACACTAGATTTAGCAGGGACCTTGGTTTCTATAGGAACAAGTATAAGCAAGAGCCTTTTGATTCACCAATCCTTGGTAGCAATTCTAAACATCAAGTGCTGTCACTGTTAGAAGCAGACACTGTCTGTGAAAACATGCTGCTAATTTCAGAAAGTGCAGTTACTCAGAAGAGACTTAGCTCAAAAGTAAAACACTGAACACAATTAGTTCTGTTCTAGCTCAAACCAGGGCAGTGATATATCACTGGAACACCTGCTTTCTGTATGAAGACATTCTTTGGGAATGATTCCTCCATGGCCAAAATCAGATCACTTTCCAGCTGGTTTGATCAGGCAAGAACCATGCACAGTACTGCTCGCAATGGGGTCATAAATCTTGGCATTTAGGTTTATACTGTTGGTAACCAGAGCCTTGCCTCTAGCTTTTGCATGCCCTGCTGGGGCAGTTGAATGTAAAATTTCCACTTTTTTATACTGCCACTGGCCACTGCTCTCATGCCAGTGCTCATACCTGGTACATGAGGCATATCAAGCTGCACCATATACTGGAAGCAACTGAAATACTGTTCAGTAAGCTAACATCTTGATTTATGTTGCAATTGCAACATGAATAACTGTGCACAGTTGGTGAATGGGTTGAGAAAAAAGATGTTTCTAACATTTTTTTTCTTCATCAAGATGAGCAAAAATAGTACTGTTGTCCCACTAGTATGCAAGGAACTGAAATCAGGGATGGTATTTTTCGTATACAGAATATCTTTGCCAATTCTCAAGTCTTAGGCATGTTGTGGAAATAAATCCATAGGTTGTTGAATGCTCTGCAGAGCAGGTTAAAGTGGAGAAAATGACACTATATATAAACATAACTGATGCACTGCAGGTGAAGTTGCTCAAGTGTTTAGTCAAAAAGCAAAGAGCAGAACTCTGATTCCCTGAAAGAGTCACTGTCATGTGCTTTAAGCATGTGCCAACACCATTGTCTTTAGCAAGAACTATTGCTTAATATAGTTTTGCTTTAGATGATAAAGCTGAGTTGCTGATGGTACTTGGCATATAACAATTATTATTCTGTAAATACATAGAATCTATGTGTGTCTTAAAAAGAAGTTAATTGACAACAGGATAAATGACAAAATAAATCCAGAATTTACAGATACTGCTTGTGGTGGGAGGAAGGGAGTGTTTATTTAGAAAGCAGTACAATATATAAAGGAGAAAAAACATAGGAGAATGCATGAAGAAGTCAATAAATGCCCTGGATTTTAAAGGTTGTAAGTTATCATTCTTTAAATATGTGGCCAGGTGATGCTAATAACCTGGAGAGGCAAACTGGCACAGACTGCTGCCATTTAGCAGAAGTTACATGAACATTAGGGACACCTGACTCTCCTCTGAATTATTAACACATGATAACTGGGTTAAAAACGTGGCACTTCTATTGAGGATGTGGTTTTGTAAGAGTTCTGAGCAGTGATATGCACAACACCTGTGTGAACAGAAGGTTACTGCCATGTTTGTGTGGCATACATCCTACTGTGCTGCTGGGGAAATTTGTTAAGGATGAAGGAATGGAGAGAAATGAAGAGAGAAGAAAGCACTGAGGTAAATCCATGTTCAACAAGTGTCTGAAGGTGGTGTAGTGTGACACAGAGCAAATTTTTCAGTTGTAGTTTTTTGTCCTAGTGAGAGCAAATTTTTCATAAATGAGATTCTTCCCTTTCTGTTCTCAAATGAAAAAGTATTGTCTTATATGGTTAGTATCAATAATTCCCTGAAATAATGTATTTTGCAGCATATTTTATTTTCTGGGTTTGGATTTTGTTCCTGTTTCATTTGTTCTGCAATTAGACCTTGGTATATTGGAAAAAGGCCTGAGATTGAATTATTTTCTTTTAATTCTTTCTTTTCCTCCTTTTTCTCCCTCCTCCCCTTTTTTCTCCTGGGCTTTCATATTTTGAGCTGCTATGTATGATGGTAATGTAATTTGGGAAAACACCTTGACTGTTGTGGTTGAAATAAGTAAAATTGAGAATGCAGTATAGAAAGCAGTTATTTATTCAGGTTACTAAAATGCCTGGGGGCCTCGTTTGGGAGAAGGCTCCCTTCATGCTGGGTGAAGCACATATACACAGTCTCTATTTATATCTTAATGATACTTTATGGAATAGGAGGACTGGTGTAAAATAGCAATATAAGCACTGCTGCATGGATGGAAGTTTTCTGACACTGAAGTGCTTTTTAAGGATCCCAGGATGATAGAAGTGTAAAGGAACCCATGGAGGTCATCTGGTCCACCTCCCTTGCTCAAGTAGGGTCATCTAGAGCAGGGTCTGCAAGGCTTTGTCCAGATGGCATTTGAGCATCTCCAAAGAGCGAGACTCTACAACCTCCCTGGGCAACTTGTGCTATTGCTCAGTCACTGTGACAGTAAAAAAACATTTCCTGATGTTTCAAGGGGACCTCCTGTGTTCCAGTTTGTGCCTGTTACCCATTTTCCTGTCACTGACTACCACTGGGAAGGATCTGGCTCCACCTTCTTTACAGTCTCCCTTCAGATACTTATTCCACGTTTTCTGTACTTTCTGTTTTGTCAGAATCCCTTTGTTCATCCTTGTAGGTCTCCTAGCATTTTTGTCTGACTTCTTGCTTGTCGGGATGAGCAATTCTTGAGCTTAAAGAAGGCGGTCCTTGATGATCAACCAGCTTTATTGGACCCTTCTTTTCTCCATCTCTTGAGCCTCTTTCCAGCAGATCCTTGAAGAAACCAGAGTTTCCTATACTGGAAAGTCCAGGGTTGTGATACTGGTTTTTGCCCTGCTCCCTCCTTTTGGGATCTTGAATACCACCATGGTCACTGCAGCTTAAGTCTGTCTGCCTTTGACCTTCATGCCCCCAGAGAGTCCTGCCTTGTTTAAGTATAAGGTCCCGCATACCGCCTCTTATTTTTGATTCCTTGATCACTTGGGTCAGGAATTTGTCATTGGTGCTCTCCAGGAACAGCCTGCATTGTTTATCCCCAGCTATGCTGTCCTTCCTGCAGATACCATTGCAGTTTATGTCCCCCATGAAGACCAGGGCTTGTCAATACGAGGCTGCTTTTACTTTCTGTAGAGGGCCTTAGCCACTTGTTCTTCTGGTCAGGCAGCCTTTAGCAGGTGCCCACTGCAGTGTCACCCATACAGGTCTTTAATCTTTACCCATAAGCTGTCAGTTAGCTGACTATCCATGCCCAGGCAAGGCATTCCAGCTGCTCTTTCACAGAAAGAATGATTCTACTTGGTTGTCTTTCTGAAGGAGCCTGCAGCAGTCTAGTCCTGTGAACCATCCCACCTCAGCTCTGTAATACCAACAAGATCATAGCCATGAAACTGCACACTAATCCCTCATTCCTTCTGTTTAGTATCTTCTGTGTTTATTCATGCAAGAAAAAATGCCCACAATCGATGGAAGCAAGTCAGCTGAAAGCAGTGTTCTTGCCAGTACAACTGCAACTACTGTGGCAGCTTCTGCTACTCAAGTTACGTCAGTCAACAGTCACTTTTCACACAGTCAACTGGCATAGCTGGGGTGTCAGAAATTCCCTAAGTGACAAACCAGTCCTGCCCAAAAGAGCTTACAAAACACACAAGTAAGAGTGTGCTGTTTGAAAAGTGGTAATTTGTACTGGCCCTTTTTAGAGTTACTAATTATTATTATTATTTTTTTTAGATTATATTTTTAATCTCAATAATTTGTCATTTGAATAATACTGGCTTATTGATTGACAGTTTTCTTTGTTAAAATGCCTTTGGAAAAAATAAAAGCTGTATGCTTGTTGTGACCCACTTGGAAGCAGCAACGTGGGACAGAACTGGTTTTCTTTGTCAGGTTGCACTGGTTTTTAAGTGATGTATTTTAAGCACATATTTTATATTTGACTTTAAAGTGCTACAATAAAATGATAAAATAGTATGTAACACCACATTTTTGGGCTGTCCAAACAGAGACCTTTACCAGATTGGAGACAGATCCCACTGCACCTGCCACATGATAGTAATTAATGAAGGTAAAATGCATCTAGCATGGCAGGAACTGAGTCGTGCACCACAAATAGCAAGGAGTCAAATCCCCTCGTGTCTTTTGCTTTACCCACATTTCCCATGCATGTCTGGGTTTGCAATACAACTTTTTGATCACCAGGAACTTGTTATGTTGAGCACAGCTGTAATTTTTAGGACTAAATCTCTCAATCAGAGCAAAATGGAGTTTTTGGTGAAGTTTTAGTGCTGCCATTCTGTCAGGTCAGAGGTGACATTACCAAGAGCAAGCAGCATTTGCAGGAGCTGTATGTAATGCCAACTCCAATCTTTGTAAGGAGAAAACACACTAATTGCTGTTTGTCTCAAGTCCATTTTTGAATCCTCTCTGCTTTAGCCCAGGAGATGGTTGGATGACACCCTCTAATGCTTTCACTTACACTTTGCTGGCAATTGTGTAACTGGCAGACAACTTCTGTGGGGTTTTTGCCTAACTGGTACCCGAGCTGACTCTGTTAACCCAGTGCAAATGCCCTCTAGTTACCAAGCCTGCTAACCTGTGCTGAACAATGGGAGGACATACAACCTGTGCTCCTCCTTGCTTTTAACTGGCTCCTATTCCTTTATTAAGTTCAAGACCCTACTCAAAATGCTAATAGCAATGTTTCTGCCAGGTTCATGGACAAACACAAGGCTTCAAGCTGGGTGCTTCATGAGCTGAACATTAAATACCGAAATGAGCAACTTGGCCGTTCTTGCTTTGCTTTTCCTGTGAGCTGTCCCACAGAAACCACTGCTGCTACTAACCAGTGTAGATGAGGATCTGTCAAGAGTCTTGCTCTTGGAGATTTGCTCTCCCTCCATCCATCCGCTACCAGGGTTTGCTGTGGTGGAATACTGGCAAGCAGTGATGCTTTTTGGGTGGTATGGAGTTCTCAATAGAGATCCTAGCACTGATCTGTATTAGTAGTCTTAAACACCCCAAGTGAAGGTGAAGTTAGCAGATAATGCTTTGTGATGAATCTTTTTGCATGCCTTCCCTGTTAGCTGTGTCTTTAAAGAGCCACAAAACACTGAAAAGAAGAAAATGGAATTCAGCAGGGCATGTAATGGACAAACTTAAATTACAGCTTTGTATCTAGCTTGTTGACTGTGCTGGGCATTTGTGCCTTTGGAAATGCACTAATGGGAATTGCAAAGGAAAACCACTTTATTCTCAGTAAGGATATAAAAGCTTTGCTTATGGTGGTCTAGAATAAAAAAAACCCCACATAACTTGCAGTATTAGTTTGAGTGAAGCAAGCAAAAGTATTAGTTGAAAGTAACCCAGGCCTGCCAGGATTTCTCAGCATACAGTAATGTAATATTCCTTTGTTGATTTAGTACTGCACAACCTGTTTTGAGGTGTCACTATAATGGGAATGAAATCACAGTATACAAACCAGAAGTATCAGTCAGCTGTCCATTCATCCATTTTATTACCTAATACTACATCCTCTTTTTTTACCTCCTTTCACTGAAACAGTAGTTCTTTTATATCTTGCTAAATGTTTTTAAGAGATGCACCAGAGAGGTGCTAAGTATTCTTGCTTTCATTTAGAACTAATTTTCATTCAATGTGTTCTTGTCATGATTTTTACTTGGTGTGAGCACTAGAGGGGATGCTGTAAGTTTAAGAGATTGGGGTTTAGTTGTTTGGCTGGCAAAACACAAGTATAGATTGTGGGTATATCTAGACTGGGATGTGCTCAGTGCATTCAAGTCATCTCTCTAAGCATCTCTGAATGTACTTGCAGGTTTTTTTCTTTCCTCTCCTTGCATGTCTGTAGTTAAGAGGTAGAATGAAATTTTTAATTCTGTTAGTTGTTATTTTTAAAAGCACTGAATGTTCAAATGAAGGAGAGATTTTGTACTCAGGCTTGGCACAGTTTGTGCAATTTTTTTTTTTTGCCATATTAAAGTACAGATGGGAGGAAGAAGTTCTGAAAGAACCTAACTAAAACACTGATATGTCTAACTATGTGTCCTGTGTTTACATATAATAAACCAACAATCAGAGAATGCTTTGGATCTACTAAGGAATAAACCTTCCTTTGAGGTGAAGTATGGAATGTTACACAGTTAATGACCTTAAAGATGAGAATTTTGACTCCTATGAAATTAGGTAGTCTACAGATTGTCATTTATTCTATTTCTAAGGCTCTTAGTTGGTGCTTGACTAGGAAATACAGACCCATACCTTATTTACTCATCTCTATGTGCATCTGTAAAATACTCAGGGGTTTACAAACTGAAACCAGTGATTTACAATAAGGGGTAAACTAACACAGGTCTAATTTCTGTGAATACAACTTAGGAAATTGTATTAGGTGTATTGCAGAACTCTTGAGGCTCGCTCTGACTGTAAGGGAATGTAATGGCATGGTGCTTGTTGACTTGAGTTTTGGAGCAGGACTGGAATATGTGATTCTGAAAAGCTCCAGGAACTGTTTTCTTTGGTTCTGAGTGGTTATTCATTCCTTGGTAGGTTTTGCACTCAGTAGTTGCCTTTATTCAAGTGCATATTTACTTACCATAAGAAGTGATGACTTAATTCCCAGGACAAATGAAAGACTTAGATGGTATTGTATCTCTGTGCATCTCTTCAGTATTATGGGAAATTTCATGTCATAAGAACCACATTTCCCCCTGTAAAAACGTGTAATTGTGTTGTAAATGAAGTCTCTTAATTACTGCTCAGCTTTGCTAAGTTTTTTACTTGAGTCAGCAACTGCCTTGCTGAAAAGTACCATCGTTTTTGAAGCAGAAATTTAAGACTGGAGATTTAAACTCTGTTTTTTCCCTCATCATTAAGAGAGTACTGGCTTAGTGGTCAGGAATACGAGCATTTGGGTTTTATAAAGAGTATTCCAGTCTTTGTATTTAGTAGATTAGAACAGCATGCTCATGTTTCATAGACTCATAGAATGGTAAGGTTGGAAGGGACCTCAAGGATCATCCAGTTCCAACCCCCTGCCATAGGCAGGGACACCTCCCACTAGCACAGGTCACTCAAGGCCTCCTCCAACCTGGCCTTGAACACCTCCAGGGAGGGAGCAGCCACAACCCCCCTGGGCAACCTGTGCCAGTGTCTCACCACCCTCACTGTAAAGAACTTCCTCCTAACATCCAGTCTAAATCTCCCCTCTGCCAGTTTAAACCCAAGATGCTCTCCTCCTCCTTCTCCTCCTTGTCTGCCATCTTGCCCGCGCCACCACTGTAATGCATGTTCTGAATATTGTCAGTGAAAGTGATGGTGTTACTTGAGAGTGATTACTTCATAGAATCATAGGATGCCAGCTCCCCAAGTATGTGGTGACTGCTAATTGCTATCTTTGCCCTGTTTCCATTATGCTTGAGGTGCAGGCACTCGTTTTCCTTAATTGTACTTTTGGACTGTGTGATTACCTTGGGGCAGGCATAGTTATTTCATTAGGTGTTTGCACTTGCACAGCAAAGCCACGAGTCTTTGGTGGAGCCTGGCAACCATGGTTGAGTTTGATAATTAAAGCATTAGACAGTTGGACAAGACTGGCAGGACTCATTAAAAAGACACTCTTATACTAAGGTTACTGTTTTTCTGGTTTGCATTCATAACTGCAGGGGACTCTAGACTTCAGATAGCACTGGTAATAACAGCTGCAATAATACAACAAAGATGGGGGTGCTAAAAGCAAAGAGGGAGAATGCAAAAACCATTCTGTCATCCTCTGAGATAAGGGCCTTAAACCACGTCTCATTGTGATTTATGCACTTGATTTTACCTGCCCTATTTGACAGAAAGCTTTGTCACTTCAGAGATTTCATAATAGCCTGTTCAATATGGTTGTAAGCTCTTGTATTCATGTAATAAACTAAATAATTTTGGATCAGTTGTGGGTTTAGTCATTCTTGCTGTATGCATTTCACCTTCAATAGCTTAGATGGAACTAGATGAAGACTTTCTGCTCACTTAGTTCTATGCCATGGCAATGCTACATAGAAATGTCTTCCCTTTTGTGCTTTGGTACATTAGAATGTGTATTGTACTTGCAGTGTCTATTCATGTAGTAGTGATGTGATTATAAGTTGTTAGAATTTGCAACTTTGTACTTTAAATGAATACTGCAAACACTAAAGGCCTTTATTAAGATAAGCAATCTAAAGCACAGGAAGAAAAAAATGGGAAATTAGAATTTATTTCTTTAATTTGCAAATTTCACTGCAGCCTCAGTTTTACAGCAGTAAATGTTGCAGTGATAGAGTCCATAAAGGGTGGAAGGGAGTTTCACATCTTAGCTATTTGAAGAGTCATGCACTCAAGTAGCTGAAGAGAGCATACATGGAAGAATGGTAAAGTGCTGGAGCAGGGAACCAAGAGATTAAGACCTTGCTGATCTATTTTGGTGGTTTTGAGGTGGAAAACCCATTGTAGAGGGATTTGTCTGGACAGGAACTCCTTCTGGAAAGAAATACAAATAATGCATTTACCTTGCTGCTTCTGTGACTCTGAATTCCCTCACTACATTAAAATGTTACCTGTGATTGTCCATAACCTTGTAATGAAAAAATGTTCTTCTAGAGCTACTCTTTTATGTGTTCTAAACTGAGTTGGCTTCCCTGCTGTGACTTTAGTAATGCATCATTTCCTAAGTTCAGAAGATGTAATGCATTTCGGGTGAATTTGTGAGCTGCCGTTAGATGGTTAAAAGGAAGATGACTGTAATGGATTGGATGCAAAACTGCTTCCCCAGCTTCTTTTCCATCCCACCCACCAACAAGCAGAAGCATCTGTCTCTCATCTCCTCTGTGCCTACTGCTACGTGTGAGTGCATTTTGTGAGCAGAGATCTTTGGAAAACAGCTGAGACAAAATAGCAGTGGTGAGAAATGCAAGGAGTGCTGTCTTACTAGATAGCTCTGTGTGGAATAGAGGGTGATACTATAGCAAATAAAAATATTTCTGCAGTGGATGTTACCACAGCAAATGAACCCATTTTATCTAGTTTTACCAAACTACAGCATCTCTAAATTTGTAATGATTACTTACAGCTTTTTTAAAAAATGCAGGAGATTTTGGCCTATGAAGAAATGCAGAACTTAGGAGATGCTTTTCTTTTTGTAAGGTTTCATGAATATCTGTTCTGTCTTTTTTGTTACCTGAATGCTATGCAAAAGAGGTGGTGGTTTTGTTTTTTTTTCAGATAAGACACTTGCAAGATTATAATTGTGCTTTGACAACTCAAATGTCATTATTTTTTAAAATTTCAGACTTCTTATATTTGTAGCTAGGAGTTAGGAGTGAAATATTTTCCATATCTAGAGTAAAGATAGATGGTGCACAGAAATGGATAGCAACTGAGAGTAGTTTGCCAAGAAAGCATGATAACATGTGAGCGTGTGTGTGTGTGTGATGCTTCCAGTGTGGGAGGATGAAAGGGATTTGGACTGCTGCATTCTGTTTTGTTCTGTGAACTTGCTGCTGTGCTTTTGCTTGTTTCTTAATCTGTTGTTGTAAAGAGCATTTAGGTATCGTTTGTGAGTGGCAAGAATAAAATAGTGTGCTCTGAAAACACTCAAATCTTTAGGAAGTAATACTGCTAATTATAGCAGAGACAAATGACTTAGATAATGTTGTGCGGTTGGAAGGTTGTACCCACTTAAATTGGTTCTGGTAGCTGTCCGTGTCTGGTAAGGAACTGGCAAAAAAGAGATCCAGGCAGTAGTGGGGAATTCTGGAGTAACAGCCAAAACAGAACTAAGTTGGCCACTGGATGTTCAGTTTGACTGTGTTGGTGTGAAATTTATTTGTGGCCAAATAGTACAAATAGTACAAATTTTTCACGGATCCGGTGAGGCGAGCCCCAAGGGGGGCTCTTGTCACCACTGGAATGGGCTGCCCAGGGAGGTGGTGGAGTCACCGTCCCTGGAGGTGTTCAAGGCAGGTTTGGACGTGGCACTTGGTGCCATGGTCTAGTCTTGAGGTCTGTAGTAACAGGTTGGACTAGATGATCTTTGAGATCTCTTCCAACCTTGGTGATACTGTGTGTGGAATCAGTATGAATTCTTACTGGTTTCTTCTGTGTCCACTTGGTTTGCATATATCTGTTCATTGCTGTCATATTTTCAGCAGCTCATAAGCAAAAAAAGGTTTCTAAAGCTGGAATGGGATGAGGGTACTGGAGATACACAAACTTTTGTAAGGGATGTTGAGTCTGCTCTTCAAGTTGTGTACTACTGGCTTCAAAAGGTTTTTCTGAGCATGGAAAATAGTTTAAAAACTAAGAGAATCACAGCTATGTGGAAAAAAAAAAAGTCTCTTTCATTCCTTGATGAGCATCCTTGTGCATTTCTAGACCAAAAGTGTGGTGTTCTGTGTTTCAAGTCAACTCTTTCTTTGTAATTCGTGATGCACCTTAACGTTGGAAAAGGTGCTATGTATATTCAATCACTTTTAAAACCAACCAGACAAAAGAAATTGATAGCAATAAAACCCATCTTTTGTCAGCAACCTGGTAGATCTGGTTATTGTAAGGACTGCATTAACTTTTTTGGGCAAGTTCTGTCTGCACCAGAACTCCCCATTCAGTCTGTTTCAGTTGCAACAGGGAATAGAGTTTCTAGCCACAAAGCTCTGGTGAAACCAAAAGGGATAAAAATAGATAGCTGAGCTACTCGAAGCCCAAGAATTTCATGTAGCTAGGAGATTTGACTTGCAGGTTTAAAGGTCTTCATTTACAAATCTGCCCAAATCCCTACAACTTCATAAAATTACTCTCCCTTGCTTCACAGACAGGGTTCTAAGGTTCTTCAGTGTACGGATGACTCCTGGTATAAAGAACCTTTGTCATCCTGCTGAAGCCTGGGGAGCACTGGAAGAGGCTGCACAGGGAGAGGCTCCTTCTCTGGAGGCTTTCCAAACCCACCTTGAAGTGTTTCTGTGCAACATGATCCAGNAATTCATTCAGTGTTATTCAAATGTTCTTCTAAGGTCTCTTCCAACCCAAACCAGTCCATGAATCTATGAAACTGATCCACTTATTATTTTCTTCCTCTTGCAGTTGCAATACTGACACTGACTGTTGTCCAGAGTATACTTCCCTTTGAAATGTCCATCCTTCAAAATGTTAGCTTGACACTAAATTGTGTAAATGGTGTTTCGTTTCCCCCCTTGGGGTAGTTGCAGAGATTAACAGGACAATGAAATAGTAGGTGAAAATGTCTGGAAGGTAAGATTTTTCCAGATAGATGTCCTGTTATGATATGCCAGGGGATGTGCTTGGTGTTTTCTTGATTTATTTTTGTGCTGGTTTGAAGCTAATTGGAATATTTTAATGGAGAAAATTAGATTATAGGCTGTGAAAAGCAAACAATGGTGATGTCTGCTTCACTCATAGGCTTGCTGAGATGTTTAAGAAAAGAACACAAAACAAAGATAAGCCACTCGGGCACAGGCGCTCTAGGGTTGTCTGGCTTCTTGCCTTCTCCTTTCTGCTGAGTAACCTCACTAACCACTTTCCTTCTAACCCCCCTGGCTGATCCTCCAAACTCACCTTGCGTGTAAGGCAAACCCTGGGGTAAGGTATAGGGGTGGGGAGAAGGTGGAAGGGTGGTTGGGAGCCCCTCCTGGGGACTCTGATTTCTGGGAGGGCTGTTGTGTTTCTGTATTACCTTTTAACTTNGAGACCCCAGGAGGGGCTCCCAACCACCCTTCCACCTTCTCCCCACCCCTATACCTTACCCCAGGGTTTGCCTTGGGGGGGTGCAGGGAACTCCCAAACCATCACAATTTTTCAAAAAGAGTGCAGAAATTTTTGCTCTTAAAACGGTAAGACTAAGAAATTTCTTTTTTTCATAATGCTAAAAGGCATAGCTAATGCCAGAGGAGTTAATCTGGTCAGCTAGCCTGATGGAATCTGGTTGTAGAATTCTAGCAGCTATTCCTGGCTCTGGGAATTAGAGTTCATAAACAATGATTAAGCTGTGTGTGTAACACTGACATTTCAAAGATTCTGATTTATAAAGGTGGTACCACATTTCATGGTGTGAGCCACTGATTGTATTATCTTGTATTGCCATTTGTGTTTCCTGGCTTCTTCCCCAGGTATTCCTGTAGGAAGTGAATAGGTCAGTATAGACTGGAAACAGAGGTCACTGAGAAAGTGCCCAGCTGACCTTGAGAAAATACTTGAAGAGCATGAATGAGAAGAAAACATTGTGAGAGCTCAAAAGGCTGGGTAGCTGTACCTATACTGAGCTTAGTAATAGCAAATCTTGAGTGGCACAAACTAACAGAGTTTTCCAAAGAAGCTTAAAAATATGGCAGCACATTTTATTAGTGGCTCTCTGAATACAGTAGGTCAGTTAGAATAAGAAAAGACCTCATAGTTCTCAGCAGAAGAAAAAAAAAGTAAATCCAACAGATGTTCAAAGAATGGGAGCCAGATAAAAGTTTCAAATTAACTCCCTAGCAAGATTAAAAACTGTATGCAGCTTGGAATTCTTTACCCCTCTGCACTTCTAAAATTCCTTGTTGCTTTTTGGCTGGCCCAAGATTTAGTATTACCAGTAAAAGAATATTATCTTCCCATGGTATGACTTAAAATTGAAGGAAAAAGCACAGGTGATACTTCAGTAAGTCTTAAAATCTCTTTAGTGAGATTTAAAGTAACCTGTCCTATCTCTGGAAGTAAGGGAATTTTTTTTTCCCTCTTAGACTAACCCATTTATTCTCTAACCCAAGCAATAACCTGATATTTTTCTGAACAAAGTAAAAATCAATAACTGAACTCAGACAATCTGCTCCCTTGATAACTGCAGAGTCTACTATTCCTTTCCTGCATTGACAGCATTAAGCTGCAATACAGGTCTTTGCTTCTAAGAGAAGATTCTTTGTAATTTCAAATGAGCTTTCAGGGAGGTTTTATGAAGATTGGTCCCTTCATCTGTATGGTGGCCTGAATTATTTGTATAAGAGCAGAAGAGAAATGGAGGGATAGGAGGAGGAAGAAAGATTACAAGACTGGCTAGATCCCAGAGCACTGCAGAGTTAGTGTTGTGTTTTTGAGGCAGGCATCCGACTACAGCCACCCCCAACTGACGTCTGTAGAGGCTGTGATCAGTTTTCAGCCATCTCTGAAGCAGTCAGCATCAATCTCAGAAGATCAGTCCTCATCTGTTACCTGCAAGAGATTTAGTCATAGACATGTGCTTTGTGCAGTTTTACCTATGGAATCCTCTTGGGATCCACTGACACCTTTAACTACTTCACTGGTACAAACTTCAAAATATAGATGATTTAAAAAACCACAAGTTCTTTGTGTTTTTTTTCATGATGTGGTTGTTATGCAGGTCCTTCCCTTGTCCACCTTGACACCACATATGTGAGTGTTTTTGGTTTGGTTTTTTTGGTAATATTTGGCAGTCTTCTCTAAACAAGTGCAAGTGTTTTCCAAGAATGGCAGTGGATGATACCCTCTAATGGAGATTGTTGTTCTTTTCCCAAAAATATTTCCTCCTGGTAGAAACAGTTACACTCTTCATTTATTTTATTAAAAAAAACCTATTTAGTTCCATCTGGATGCAAATGGAAAACTTTTGAGGTAGTTGTGGTTTGTGTTTAAACCTTAAAGGGCCTACTGTCCAGGTTCTGGTGGGATGGAGTCATTGGCCAGCCATGGTCTGCAGGCCATTAGTAGCTTGGAGTCAGCCAGAACTGCCAGCCTGATACATACTTTTGCTGTACTCTGTATAAATTTGTATGTTCTACACTGGCATTAATATTAGTTTGGCTGTTTGAGGGCCTCCTCTCCTTTTCCCAAGCCCACTTCTTTGCTGGGGAAAGGTTATCAGATGGTAAAGCAACTGCTATAGTTGAACCCTGGCTACAGGCTGAACGTAGTCACTGACAAAGGAATAAATTTGTTTCAGAAATTGAGTAACTTCTAGACAAAGCCAAAAATGCTCTTTGGCATATCTTTTATCTTCATATACAGTGTGCCAGAGCCATTCCAGGCATTACCTCTGCTATGAGAGATGGTGCCACGGTCTAGTCTTGAGGTCTGTGGTAGTGGGTTGGACTTGATGATCTTTGAGGTCTCTTCCAACCTTGCTATACTGTGATACAGAACAAGTGCTACTTTGCACCTTCTCTGTTAAATTTACAAACACAAATGAGGGAATGGGGGGCGTTAGTCACCTTGTCTTAGCAAAAATTTAGATCCTCAATGGCTGTGAAATAGTGCCTTTTTTATCTCCCCCCCCCCCCCTCCTTTTTTTTTCTTAATGTGATGTAGGCATAAAAATGCTTAACTTAGTCCAGACTTGTGAATTCAAGACTAGGCTAGTGTATTAGCATGTTTGGCCATGTTTTGCTTTCTCTGCCAAGAATTGTTTTTCCATTTATTAATTAGAGCTGTCGCTGTGCATACTGAAGCAGCAGTTGTTTTTACATAGAGAACGAGCATACCAATCAGTGATTAGCCACAAGTTCAAGGTTCTGCTCCCTAGTGCATTGGTAGAGGTTCATAACTAAAGCACTGCCTTCATCTCATGGGCTCTGTTTCCATTTCAAGTTGATATTGGAAGTGAGAGTTAATTCAGCGCTATGAGTTGCCATGCAAGTGGATATTAGACCTAGGGTAATAAGCACTGTATCTTAGAAGAATTGGAGTTACAGCTGCCCTGGACATGAAGTATGTAAATATTCTTTATGTTTCTGAGTGGGAGCTAAAGTATTTTGGTAAAACACAGAAGAATTTCATAAAGTTGATACCTGGCACTGTCAAACTGTAGACTGAGTAAATTTTATAATCCTGCTTGGATAACTCAAGCATTGTCATCTTGCTTAGTAATTTTCTCAAGACATGGGACATGTATTTATGCCCAGTGACAATGTGAGGACAAAGCAAAGTGCTTACTGATTCCTTACACTTCAGATGATTTTAAAATCATGTCCAAACTGCCTTAAAACAATTTCAGGGTTCTTAAAGCCTCAGAACCATCTGTATGTATCAGTGCATGTCCCGGTGGTGATAGATAACAGCACCTTTAGACAAACCTGACCACTGCTAGCTTAGAAGTGGAGATCACTAAGAGTACAAGTGGAAATGCACATGTGTGTAAGCACTGGAAGAAACAGCTGTACAAGGCAGAACAGAGAAGGGCAACAAGGCTGGTGAGGGGGCTGGAGCACAGCCCTACAAGGAGTGGCTGAAGGAGCTGGGAGTGTTCAGCCTGGAGAAGAGGAGGCTCAGGGCAGACTTAGGAACTTTTACTGCTTCATTAGGAATAGTAATAAAAAACAAAACAAACTCCCTCAAACTTAGGTGATTTCCTGGCCTTTTAGAGAAAGTTGCTTCATCACTCTCCATCACCCTAACCAATCTGACTGTAAACTCTCAACAATCCATAGTATGCGAGGCAGAAAATCAGGCAGCCAAGGGCTTTCTGTGTTGAATAGCTTGCTTTTGGAAATGTTGTGTGTGTGTCACTCAACATTTTTATCTGATCTGCAGGCTTTTTGTAATACCACTCACTGTCACATGCAAACATTCTTGAAGGTGATATATCTGTGTAATGAAATCTGTAGAGTCTTTCTGGAATTTTTGTGTCTTGACCCTTCCTTGGTTAGAGGAATGGTGTTTGCTAGGGAATGCCTTTTTTTTTTTTTTCTTTTTTGGCTTTTGTATGTGGTTTTTTTATGTACAGCTCTTTTTCAGGCATCTTCAGAAGTGTTATATGGATCCTAATGGATGCTCCCTCCCTGGAGGTGTTCAAGGCCAGGTTGGACAAGGCCTTGAGTAACCTGTACTAGTGGGAGGTGTCCCTGCCTATGGCAGGGGGTTGGAACTAGATGATCCTTGAGGTCCCTTCCAACCTTTCTATTCTATGAGTAGAGGTAAATTCAGTGCATTCTCCTTTGGGTGCTTAGTACACAGTTGACTCCCATGAACTGAGGGTATGTTTTATTCCTGGTTTTTGTTGTCTAAGGTTTTTCCTTGAAATTTCCACTGGTTGGAGGAAACACAATTTTTTCCGTGGGCTAGACCATGGCCAGGTCACAGCTGATGAAATGGCCACTGGTGGAATTGTTTGCCCCACTGACAGTCCTGCTGAGACCTTGAGGCAGCAGCAGAGGCAGGTTTGAGGGACTCTTGAGACATTCCCTTGCACCTGGGCTGTGAACTGTCAATAGGCAAGCCTCTTGCAGGCAGGAAGGCTGCTGTATTCTGCCAAGCTGGAACAGAGATTCTGGAGAAATCGCTTCCATTTTCTGACCTAATTACAGTTAATTATGATAATTTTGCATGGAAGTGATTGATGCAGGGATCAATGTGGTATGGCTATGCTATCATCGGGGAGAAAAGGCTGACATTTCCTGGTGTGCTAGAGATTGTGTGAAAGGTTTCTGGCTGCCTGTGTGTTTGACTGGTATGTTCTTTAGAAATTTTTACCCTTTCAGAACATGGCACCCACTGCTTAGATCTTCATTTCCCCCCCCCCCCCCAATCTTTTAATGTTTTCCACTAGTTCCAGCTTGCACTTTCTCACAGTTTTCTTAGTTAATTCCTTCAAAAATGGAAACACAGATGGCAGAAAAATACACATACAGCAATTATTCTTTCTTTTATGTGTTGTAAGAGAGGGCACCAGTTGAGCCATTGGGCTAAATGCAGCTGCAGGGTCTCTCTTCCCTCATATTTTATGCTATGTGACAACAACACACTCTCGTGTTGCAGGAGAAAAATGTGTGCTCCTTAGCTTGGCACAGTACCTTTTTATTCTTTCATGATTTCCACACAGGGCATGAGACATAATTTAGATCCATCTTACAGATCTTTGAGATCCCAATACTGTGGCTGGTGGTCTGAGCCAGAATTGTAGTCTAATGGCAGAAACTTCTGTTGTCAAGCTGTTAGAGAATAAAAATCAGCTGAGTGAAATAGGAACATTACTGTTGGTGTTTCTTAGGATTTTGTTTGCTTGTTTGTTTTTGTTTTATGATTTTGTTGTTAATATATACTGAAATCTATACAAAACAGAGTGAAAATTACAATTCCTTATGCCTTGGAATGTTTAAGTTTAGCACGGTGAAATTCTGATCTTTATTCAAACATTTTGGTATCATTAAAAGAAAATGAATATAACAGTAGCCTACAGTTATTTAGGAGTCTAACAGTAATAGATGTACTGGATCTTAACTGTTGAAGTGTTAAGTTGCTCAAAGATGCATCTCACAGAAAATGTGCAAGACCATAAAAACAATGCACTCTAAGAAATGTCAGATTTAAGGTTACCTATGTAGCTGTTAGTTAAACCTGTTGTGGAGGCATTCCTTGGAGGAAATAGTAAGCAGATATTTTACCTTTTGACTTGACAACTTGAAATTTTAATGGAACACACTATTCTGAAAAATACTTTGACAATTCAGAATCAACTTCTCTGGTACTCAGTTGGAAATGTTAATTTTCTGTTTCACAGGCCAGAGTGGTTTGGTTTGGGTGTTTGCATGACTGTGACCCTAATCAGTGTGCTTCCTTAAAATATCTTTAAAAATATCTTCATACACTTAAAAGATATTGTGATGGTTTGGGAGTTCCCTACACCCCCACACTTTGTAAAATGACCCAGACTAGAACTCAGCCAGCTGGAAGTTAAGGACTGAAGCTCTATTTACAGCTCAGCACAATGTACAAGCAGAGATATACACAATAGACAGGAATAGTTACAGAAATATCCAAGTTAAAGGGAATACAGAAACACAACACCCCTCCCAGAAATCAGAGACCCCAGGAGGGGCTCCCAACCACCCTTCCACCTTCTCCCCACCCCTATACCTTACCCCAAGGTTTGCCTTACACGCAAGATGAGTTTGGAGGATTGGGGGTTAGAAGGAAAGTGGTTAGTGAGGTTATTTGGCAGAGAGGAGAAACCAGAAGCTGCTAGACTGAGACGCTGTGCCCCAGAGACACTCCCAGCCCCAGACTCTGTGTTATCAACGTTTTGAGTTCTTAAACATCTCAGCAAGCCTGTGAGTGAAGTAGACATCACCACTGTTTCCTTTTCAAAGCCTATAATATAATTTTCTCTATTAAAATATTCTAATTAGCCTCAAACTAGCACAGATATGTTGATTGGTTGGGTTGCATATTGCATGGTGTGGTCATATGAACATGCATTTGTAACAGGAGATGTATGCAGTGAAATTGTCCAACTGATCTTGTGCTAGGTTTCAAATTGCAAAGCATAATGTAACTATCTGCACAAAATCAGAGTGCAGGGAGACAGAGAGCGTGGAAAACCCCTCTGATTGTGGGGTACAAATGACTGCAAACAGGACATTGCATTAAAGGTTGTGTGACTCTTTCCAACCTAAGAGTCACCACGTCTGCTCTCCATTATAAATAGAGAAGGAAGGGTTTGTCACTGCTTTTGCAAACCAGATGTTGCTGTATTTATCATGTTTTCTCCTCTTTCTCATTGTTTTAACCATTTTTAAAATATGTAACATGGTTTAAATACAGAATTAAAATACTAGCTCATCTCCTGATTGATNTTTTTCCAAGAAGTCTGGGATGATGTTCATTACATGTTTTTGAAGATTTTGTCTACAATTGAAGAGTGTAAAACAGGAGTGCACAGGTGGGGATAAAAACAGACCAAATACATCTACAACTTCTCAAGTTCTTGGGGTCTGCGTAAGCAGGGATTTCTATCAGCTGTGTCAATAGCTGAGTACATGATACCAGAAAGGGAGTTCTGTTGCCACCATTTGTGGTTTTTCCCATTTGTAAGAATCAGTATCACTGCATTACAGAAACATTCAGGTTGTAAAAAACCCTCAGGATCACCAAGTCCAGCCAATCACCTGACTGTACAAGGTTCATCCTAAACCATATCCCCAGGCACCACATCTAAATGACTTTTAAACACATCTAGGGCTGGTGACTCTATCACCTCCCTGGGCAGCCCATTCCAATGCCTGACAACTCTTTCTGTGACAAAAAATTTCCTAATATCCAGTCTAATGTCCAGTAGGCACCACACCATTTATTTTTCCAAGGCAGTCAAAGCAGGAATTCAGTGCAGCTCTTGACAGTGTTTCTAGAATGGGAGAATGCATCAAAAAGTTCTAGCTTGCTTCTGGAGTAGGCAAGAATGCTTCTTAGATCTCCAGCAGACTGGTAAGAATTAGTGTCATCATTCCTGCCAGTTTGCTCATTTTCTGGTGGGTGGTAATTGTGTTTACTGAATAATAAACACTTTAAGTTGTGGATCTTTTTTTACTGTCCCTAACTCTCTCAATGGACAGCTGCCAACTTCATTTGTCCTTAAAGTAAGCCAAGAGAATATGTGAGCTTTAAAATGAGCCTCTATGTAAATGCTGTAAAAGAAGCTGTTTTCCTTAAAATAAGAAGTACAAAAGCCCACATAATTGTAAAAAAATTTGTGATGATGTTAAACTTATTTCAGAGAACAACAAAATTGTTATTGCCTGAAACCCAAACACCGCCACACAGACGATGTGAAAGTTAATCTAAATGGACTGAGTGTCATCATCCACCTTTAGAGAGGAGCAAAGAGCAATAAATGTACTTTTGAGATACTTGGAAAAAAAAAATAAAATCTGCCTTATGAATTTGCCTTAGATCAATAAATTTCTGCCACAGATGATTAGTCAACCTCACCATTTTAGTGAGGCAAAGACATCAGTAGTAATACTGATGTTGTTGTTGGAACTTTCTGGATATAAACACTCAAATGCTTACTCTCAAGGAGAGGAAAAAACTGCCACACTTCTGTGTTATATTTGAATAAACTAATCATGATCCACATTTCCACTGTCTTTCCTGATGGTGGTTTGCATGGCTTGAAGGTTGTGTGTGTATCTCTGTTCCCTTTCTTGTCTTAAAAGTTCAATCTAATGTCTTTATGTTTGGTGCAATTTCCAAATCCTTTGAGCCTTAGCTCCAGGCTATAGTGCCTCTGATATTCTTTCTTAACCACTGGGCTGAGCTAAGTTCTCATGCTTTGATGTTGTTCTTCAGAAATACATGACCAGTAGTGTATAGAATGTCTTCTTAAGCAGTTTTAAGCATAGAGTGAAAGTAGAATGCAGAAGCTATTTCTAGAGTAACAAATCACCTGCAAGTTTCTTTCCTAAGCATCATGTCTAGATAGAAACAACTTTTATGTACCACACTCATGCATCTTTCTGTTAGTCCAGTGAGACTTCTGGAAGCACTTCCCCAGAACTGCCTGGTTTTCCCTTCCCACTGCAAAGCCATTTTGAAATTGCTGTAGAAATCTTAATGGTTTATACTTCCAGGTCTCTAAACATCAGGTAGCAAATTGTATGCCTTGATTAATGTTTGTGATCAGTTGGTTGAAGAACTTGAGTTGGAAGGAACCTCAGGACGTCAGCTGTTCTTGTCTTTTGCTCGTGGTGTAGCTTAAACCAATCACTAAATCAGCCTTTTTGCTAATTAGCTGCTAAGTCAAGACTGCAGAAGGCACAGGGAACATCTTTACAGCAAAATCCCTGCAAACTTTAAAACACATCTTAAAAAATGCTTTACTTTTCCTCTGTTGTATTTTATGGGCCTCTTTCTCTTCTTTTCCTTAATTTTCTCTCCTTTCAAACATGCCTTCTTGAGTGTTCTGTTTCTGTGATGGATTATACTGTTTGCAGCAGCAGAAAGACATGCTTTTGCTTAACGACTTTTATTAAGTTGCAGGCAGCTGGAACCATGGCTGCCTTTCTCTGCCAGTGTTGATAAACAGAGGAGGGGGGATGTGACACTGGAAAATGAAACAGAGAAGGGACACAGGAGAGAGTGAACTCATGCAACATCTTTTTGCATTTCAGTGTGTTAAATACTTTGTCAAAAATTGGGAGGACTGCAGTCAGTAGTGTTTGCTGTGTGTAAAGAGCCTGTGAGATGAAAGATTTAGGCTTGCAGTATTACAGGTTGAAAAAGATAACTAGCAGTGAGGGGAGTGCTGCCAGCTACAGGACACCTGGCAACTCTCTAAGAAGGTGGATTATTTTTTTGTTGGTTGGTTTTGGGAAGTGAAAGTCACCTATAATGTTTTAAAATCTGGGTGAGGAAGCTGGCTTGATGTCTTTTTCACAGTATACTTCAGATTTTTTTTTTTTTTTCAGCACTTCTGCCTCTTTTATGAGCACTAAAATTTGCTTGTGCTTTAGAGGAAAACAAGCAAAATGTTTTAGTATTTCAACTACTAGACAGGGCAAAGTTATTGTAGTAAAGAAACCGCTTCCATAGATGCCTAAAAGGAAGGATAAAGAGCTTGGCTCATCATCTGTGCTGTTTTGGTGTTTGTCAGTGAAAGAGTTCCAAAAGATTCAGTACTGGTCAGCTAAGCTGAAGTGAAAAGCATTACCTGTATGCAGGTAATTTTTATTACATTTTACATATTACATGTATGTATTTACATATTACATAGCACTCTGTGGAGCTTTATAATAAAGCAAACAGGAACAGAAATAATTGCTAATATGTGCCATCTAAAGGGAAGGTTTAAATGCTCCACTGTGATTCATGGCAGTGACAAAGGATGGGACACTAAAGAAATGCTTATTAAGAATCCACTAGAATATTAAGTAAAGTAGTGTTCAGTTTGTTTTAACAACAAAAACAGAAGGTGTTTTTTCCACTCTTGGAGATGCTCAGCAAACTTCCCTCTCTCTGAGGCCAGGGGACTTGCAATGCTGATGTAGTGGGAGATATTTCTGTAACACCTTTGACAGAGTACCGTGGGGTAGGTCTTTTCATCCCTTTTATGTCTGATGTGAGCTCTAAAGTTCCATCCTTTAGCCAGCTGAGTTCCCTTCTGGAGTGCAAACCATCAAGTACTGGTGGCCATTCTGTTAAATACTCTAAATGAGGAGATAAAAAGGGTAGCTGAAGCTCTGTGAAAGTTGTAGGCCTGTATCTGATCTGAAAAGACAAAGTTAAACTGCTTCAATAAGCAACCATATCCCTCGCACATCTGTCTTTCTGTTGTCTCAGGCTGCCCTTCTAGCTTCAGGGAACAACAGTCTTAGAGCAAGGCTTAGAGTATCTTTGCAATGTTATGATGTATGTAGATATGTATGTAAATGAAAATTTGAGATTTGCAGAAGGCAGTAAATCTTGTGTCCATTTGCCTTGCAAAATTTCTTATCCACAGTTGGTGAGTGGGAGAGTGTATTTGTTACTGGCAGAGCCTGTCAAAATCTATAACACACAATTGTTTTGAAGAAAGTGATCTTATAGTCAAACTTTCTAGAATGTTTCCCAGTACTAAAAGTTTTAATGCAAATGTGTTTAGCTTGAACTGGAGATTTTGCTAAGATCAGTTGAGCTGGCAGGGTTATAGCTGTTGTTAGATATTCACTGTACTGATGGTGGCATGCACAGTGCTCTTTGGTCACTGAAACTGTTTTTTTCCTTGATCCTTTACGTGGAAAACTTTGATCTGCCTTTCTGTCTTGCCTGTCTTAGCAATACGTGATGCAACCTTTTTATTCCTGTCAAGGACAACTTTCTAGATCTTTCCTTTATATATTTACACCTGCATTTATTATTATTATTATATTCAGTGTCAAACTAATCTTGGGAATATGCAGTGATCCTCGTTTTCAGGATGAGCTGTTATTCTTTCCTCCTACCTCACACCTCCAGTATGTATGACTTGTGAGTAAGCTTCCATTTCTGCCCTTTCTTCTTTGAAGCTGGCAACCTTCTCTATGCTTGGTCCTTAGCATATGTACATAGCTGCAGTGTGCAAGTGCTGTAGAAATGGTTTTCCACAATTTCTTCCAGGGGAAATTTATAAAGGTGGTATGTAGCACCCAACCACAATGCCTTAGCACATATGCCTGTCAAGTAGGCCTGTCTGCAGGTAGCCACATGCAATTCTTTTTCATTAACCTGAAGATTCTGTGTTTATTCCTTGCTGCAGGAGAGTATCTGGGCATTTCCCATGATGAAAATTAACTCTGTCCTGTGCAACCAGAAGTGGTTAGGAATTTTATTAAGATGTCATTTTGCTGTGCTGTAGGCACCAGAGATAATCATAGAATTATAGAATCATAGAATGGTAAGGTTGGAAGGGACCTCAAGGATCAGCCAGTTCCAACCCCCTGCCATAGGCAGGGACACCTCCCACTAGCACAGGTCACTCAAGGCCTCCTCCAACCTGGCCTTGAACCCCTCCAGGGAGGGAGCAGCCACAACCTCCCTGGGCAACCTGTGCCAGTGTCTCACCACCCTCACTGCAAACAACTTCCTCCTAACATCCAGTCTAAATCTCCCTTCTGCCAGTTCAAACCCATTGCCCCTTGTCCTGGCATTACAAGACCTTGTCAATAGTCCCTCCCCAGCCTTCCTGTAGCCCCCTTCAGATCCTGGAAGGCTACTCTAAGGTCTCCTGGAAGCCGTCTCTTCTGCAGGCTGCAGAGCCCGAACTCTTGTAGCCTGTCCTCACAGCAGAGCTGTTTGTTCTTTTGACCTGTGATGCTCCATTACATCTTGGAGTTTTATTCTTCAGTTATAGAATCATAGAATGGTAAGGTTGGAAGGGACCTCAGAGATCATCAAGTTCCAACCCCCTGCCATAGGCAGGGTCACCTATTCAGCCAGTAGATTGACTCATTTTGACCTAATTTATTGATTCCTAGAGGAGGAAAATCTTGTCAGTAATTCTGCCTGTTTCTCAGGCTTTGGAGAGCTGCCTAGGAAAATTGTTGTAGTGTATCTTGGACCACTCATGGGCTTTCAGAAATGTTCGTGTGCTGCGGCTTTGCTGACTCTGCTCTGTTACTGATTCTTACCCTGTTGTAAACAGGAGGGTTTAGATAAATTGTATTTTGGTTTATCTCACAGGCAGCTCACTCATGCTTACTAGCCTGTTTATAAAGGCAGGATCCACATGGAAGTTTGCTCCACACTTTTATTTTGAATGTTGCTATTATTTGTCAATTAATTCTAATTGCCCTGTGATCTTTTCCCTTCTTGCTCCCAAAAGGAGAGTTGGGAGGAAATTTTTATTTGGATAATACTTGGAAGGTCCACACTCAGTGCAACAGGAAGAGGATAGATAATTTAACTGTCTTTTCTCAGCCACAAATGAATTTTTGAAGGAAGACAGCTGTGATGCATAGAAACCTAGGGATGCACTCTTAATAATGAGCCCTTTTGAGGATGCATGTAAATGGTTGGACGAGGCCTTGAGTGATCTGTACTAGTGGGAGGTGTCCTGCCTATGGCAGGGAGTTGGAACTAGATGATCCTTGAGCTCCCTTCCAACCTTACCATTCTATGATTCTATAAATGCCATATTTTTAGTAAAATGTTGGTAGGAGAACGTTGCTAGAACTGTTTAGGTTTTGGGGGAGTTTTCAGCCTACACTTTATGTAATGCTTGGAAGTTATAACAGGTGTCTCATAACAGAAGCTCCAAAGCCAATTTTAAGTGGAAAGGATTCTTTTGGAAGAAGTATATGCATACCTGAAGTCAGATTCAAACGTGTCTCCTTATGCAACACTTTCTCATCCAGTTCCAGCAGCCTGTGTTTCTTTGCTGTGTGTGGAAGGCCTGCCCTGGTAAAAAGAGCTACATTTAAAGTGAGCAGCTGTGGTTGCACTGATTGCCTAATGCATGACCAGACAGCCCTGGCTAGTGAGTCCCTAAACTCTAGGCTCCTCTCCACTATGGCTCTAGTGACAACTGAGTCACCAATTGCAGTGAGCGATCCAGATAGGACTCTTAGTGCCTAAACTAATGCTCTCTGAACTAGATTAGTGCTCAGACTGATGTTATTCGAGCTTCTTGCTCTAAAGTCTTCACTGAAATTATGGAAATCTACAGGCCCCAGACAGGAAACTAATACCCAGTGACTTTCTGTAGGAACTGGGTTCCTGGTTTGTGTCTATGCATTTGAAAATTTCCCCAATTCAAGCTTAAAACAAAAGTGTAGTGTTTCATGGATGAGGTTTTCTGGGTTTTTTTTTTTTCTTCTTTTTTCTTTATTGCCAAATCTAATTAAAAACCAGGACAAATCACTAAAATAGCAGTGCTTTAAAATGGTGAAGGATGATAATTAACAATCAAATAGGTAACTATCTTTCTGGAAGTTGGAAATAAAGTAGAGTTGAAAGAATTCCCATGTCCTTTGTATTAGCATAGTGGAAGAAAATTCAAAGTTGTTGGGAGCCCAAGTCAATGAAACTTGCTTCTTTGCCCTCCCCTCCAATAACTGGAATCATATATGAGGCTGGAAGCCATAGTTATACTTGAGAGAAATGCAGAGTTGCTTTATTATGTAGACACCATATTGTGAGGCTTGAAATCTCTGCAAGAAGAAAGTTGCAACTGTAGGTGCCACTGTAATGCTGTGCCTTTTAATTATGTGGCTGTTCTTGCAAACATACATACATGCATGAATTGATAAAATTTAGGAATGTGCACGTATTCCATTTTTTTCACATCAAAGCCAACATCTGAGAACATAGTTTGGCTCTTCCTGCTGCATGTGTATGATGGTTTGGGAGTTCCCTGCCCCCCCACACTATGAAAATCCCTCAGACTAGACTCAGCCAGCTGGAAGTTAAGGACTGAAGCTCTATTTACAGCTTAGCACAACAGACAAGCAGATATTTACATAATATGCAGGAATATTTACAGAAATATACAAGTTAAAGGTAATACAGAAACACAACTCCTCTCCCAGAAATCAGTCCCCAGGAGGGGCTCCCAACCACCCTTCCACCTTCTTTCTGTCCCTCTACCTTACCCCAGGGTCTGGCTTATGTGCAAGGTGAGTTTGGAGGATGGCCCAGGGGAGTTAGAAGCAGAGTGGTTAGGTAGGGTACTCAGCAGGGAGGCCAGAAGACAAAACCAGCAGCTAGAGAGACAGAGACTCTCTCTCCATTATCTATGTTTGTGTCCTTGTTCTTGTACATCTCAGCAAGCCTATGAGTGGACATCACCATTGTTTTCACAGCCTACAATATAATTTTTTTTCATTAAAATATTCCAATTAGCCTCAAACCAGCACAACATGGAAACTGCTGGGAAGCACCCTAAAGAGTCTGAAACCAGCGTAAGTGATTTCATGACTGAAGTTATGCAAAGTCATTGGCAGATCCAAACTACAGCTAGGAAGCATGCTTGCAGCTTCTGTGAGTGAGCAGGTGCTACATGTAACCTAGCTAGGGGAGGAACAAATGGAGTGCAGGCTTCAGCCTAATCCAGGGATCCTGGTTCTTGTGTACTTAGCCACTGAAATCAGAATGTGCAGGTACCCAGTGCACGTCAGTCATGTTGCTACAAACATCTTGCATCTCTTTGCAGGGCAATTCAGGACTGTTGCAACCTACAAGGAGACTGATTTGGTACAAGTGGGTTTTGTTTTTTTTTTCTCCTTTTGGAGTTGTAAATCTTAACTGGTGTTCTTTAGCTAAGCAATTGTGGCTGGATGTGACTTTTACTCCCATTCCATGAGTTCCAATTCTGTGTCCTAAAGCAGTGAGCACTAAAGATAAGACAATTATAATCTTAGGAGCATCAGATCCCTCTCTCTTACAATTAGGTATTCACCTGAGAGGCTTCATGGTGGACTGCAATTTGTTTTAATTTCCAAAAACTGAGTGAGAACACTTGAGTACTTAGTGGGTTTTATTCTGGTGGCTATAAATCAAATCTCTGGCACATGAATTTAACACAAGGCTTGACTCAAGGGGATACTGTTCTATAAAAATTTCATGTGTGAAGTCAAGGATTACATACATGGAGACAGTAATAACACAACTTGGTTTTTTAAACATGTCATTTTAAAAGAAGCTAGTTTAACTCAATTAAATCTTTATCTTCCCAACTGAATTACATGAAACTCAACAGAGCTCTCTTGTTTCTGAGCAAGGGTGTTCAACACAGCCTTTAAAGGTTGTCTGTCTAATCTGCTTGGAGGGAGCAGAACAGAGCTGGCAGATCTTTAAGGGCACTTCTGTTGGAGCGCAAGAGCTCTCACTCTCCAGGTACAGGAAATGAAACAAGGAAGGGAAGGGACCAGCAAATGAAACAAGGAAGGGAAGGGACCAGCATGCCTAAGTCAAGACCTGCTGCTCAAACTTAAAAAGCAAGAAGGAACTGCACAGGCAGTTTGACAAAGCAGGCATCGTGGGAGGAGCACAGGGACACTGCCCAGTTGTGCAAGGAGGTTAGGAAGGCCAGGGCATGGCTGGAGCTTAACTTGGCAAGGGATGCAAAGAGTAACAAGAAGGCTTCTACAGGTATGCCAGTAGGAAAAGGAAAGTTAAGGAAAAGGTAGCCTCCCTGGTGAGTGAGTATGGCAAGCTAGTAACAACAGATGAGGAGAGGCTGAGGTTCTCAATGAGTGTTTTGCTTCAGTCTTCACTGGCAGCCTCTCTCCTTGAACCTCTTGAGCTGAAGGACCACAAGATGGGAGCCAGGTGGACAAAGTCCCTCACACTGTAGGTGACAACTAGATTTGTGACCACATGAGGAACTGGGACATACACAAGTCTAGGGGACCTGATGAGATGCATCCCAAAGTCTTGAAGGAATTGCAACTACAGTTGCCAAACCACTCTCTATCATATTTGAAAAGTTCTGGCAGTCAGGTGAAGTCCCTGGTGACTGGAAGAAGGGAAACATTCCCACACTTTAAAAGTGGGTGTAAAGAGGACTCTGGGAACTACTCAGCCTCGCCTCTTTGCCTGGGTAGATCATGGAAGAGATCCAACTAGAAAATCTGATCAGGCACATGGATAACAGGGAGGCGATTTGAGACAGCCAGCATGCCTTTACTAAGGCAAGTTCTCACTAACCAATCCAGTGACTTCATCAGTGGACAAGGGAAGGGCAATGCATGTCTTTTATCTGGACTTCTGCAAGGCCTCTGGCAGGGTTCCCCACATTTTTGCTCTCTAAATTTAGATGTGGATTTGATGGGTGGACTGGTAGGTGGATAAGGAATTGGCTGGATAATCCCATCCAGAGGGTGGTGGTCAATGGCTCAATGTCCAGGTGGAAGCGTGTGGTAAGTGGTGTCCCTCAGGGGTGTTTAGTATCTTTATGACTGATAGAGACAGGGATTGAGTGCACCCCCAGCAAGTTTGCAAATGACACTCAGCTGAATGGTGCATTCAATGTGCCAGGGGAACAGGATGTCATCTGGAGGGACTGGAACAAGCTGAAGTGGCCCTGGGTAAATCTTGTGTGGATCAACAAGGCCAAGTGCAAGGTCCTGCACCTGTGTCAGGATGATCTGATGATTGATACAGGCTGGGGAATGAGGGGATTGAGAGCAGCCCTGAATAAAAGGACTCCTGGGCACTGGTGGATGAAAAGCTGGACTTGAACCATGTTTGCAGCCCAGAAGGCAAATGGTGTCTTGGGCTGCATCAAAAGAAGTGTGGCCTACAGACTGAGAGGTGATTCTGCCACTCGGCTGTGATGAGACCTCACCTTGAGTACTGTGTCCAGATCCGGGGCCCCCAGCACAGGAAGGACACAGACCTAAGGCAGTGAGTCCAGAGGAGGGCCCCAAAGATGATCTGAAGGCTGGGACACTGCTCCTGTAAACACAGGCTGAGAGGCTTGGGGCTGTTCAGAGAAAAGGCAGCTCTGGGGAGACCTTTTAGTGACCTTCCAGTATCTGAAGGGGGCCTACAACACAGCTGGGGACACATTGTTTACAAGAGCCTGTAGCACTAGGATAAGGGTAAAAAAATTAGACTGGGCATTGGAAGAAGCTCTCTATTATGAGGGTGGTGGAATGCTAGAACTGGTTGCTCAGTGAGGTGGTGGAATCCCCATCCCTGTAGATGTTTAAGGTCAGGCTTGCCAAGTCTTTGAGTAACCTGATCTCTTCGGGGATGTCCCTGCTTATGGCAAGAGGGTTGGGCTAGATAACTTTAAAAGTCCCTTCCAACCCAATGCATTCTACAGTTCCATGAATTTCTCATGTGCAGTTAATAGGGATTTGTTTTCCTAAGTGTCCCCAGGCAGACAGACCACTCTTACTCTCATCTGTTTACTTTTAGCACTGATTCTTGAGTGACTATCTGACAAGCACTGAGGAGACTTGCTGTCTACAACTACCTGAAGGGTGGTTGTGGCCAGCAGGAGGTTGCTTTCTTCTCTCAGGCAACCAGCACCAGAACAAGAGGACACAGTCTCAAGCTGTGCCAGGGGAAGTTTAGGCTGGAGGTGAGGAGAAAGTTCTTCGCTGAGAGAGTCATTCCCCACTGGAATGGGCTGCCCGGGGAGGTGGTGGAGTCACCGTCCCTGGAGGTGTTCAAGGCAGGTTTGGACGTGGCACTTGGTGCCATGGTCTAGTCTTGAGGTCTGTGGTAGTGGGTTGGACTTGATGATCTTTGAGGTCTCTTCCAACCTTGCTATACTGTGATACTGTGAAAGTTGGTGTTTCTTCTGTACTCTGTACCAGCTCTTGTCCACAGAAGCTAACCAAGTGAAAATGAGCTGCCTTACATCTTCTTGCAGCTGTCAGTTTTGTCCTTAATGTGATGTTTAGCTGAGAATACCAAATTTGCTTTCATGCTTGCTGACCTTTCCTCATCACCTTACCCGAACAGAAATGAAAGGCTGGATGCAAGATGCAAAGTAATAATTATTTGAAAGTCAATGTAACTTTCTTCTTAAGGTACTTTTTATATAAGTACCAGCATATATATTTTTAAAATAACCATCATGAGAGGTTTGTTGAAACAGGAAGAGAACCAAAATCATGTTTGATGTATTTACAGAAGTCTGAATTGCAGCCCACATGATACCTGATTGCTCTGGGACTGAAAGCCTCCCATATGGAAGTAGGGGGAAAGAACAGCACAGACAGTTTTTTGGAAATGCTGTGTTTCTGGTTAAGTTAGGCCTTTTTTCTTTCTCTTCCCCCCCCAGTATGGGCTTTTTATTTTGCAGTATTCTAAACTAATTTTTCATGGTGGATGTTTGTGAGCCAGAGAGAGGAAAGGATTTAATAAAGTTGTTTTATTGATAAGCTCAATCTTTACTCTGAGGGTGACAGAGTGCTGAAACAGGCTGCCCAGAGAAGTTGTGGAGTCTCCTTCCCTGGGGACTTCCAGAGCCCTCCTGGATGTGTTCCTGTGCAACCTGTTCTAGACAAGGCAGCATTAGCAGGAGGATTGGATTAGATGATTCCCAGAGGTCTTTCCAACCCCTGTCATTCTGTGGTTCTCTGAATATCTTCTTAAAGGGCCAGTTTTGGAAAAAATCCACACTAGTCAGTATTTGCATCTTATCCTCTGAAGTTTGTCAGATTAAAACCTTTGGAAGGTTGTGCTTTTGAGGATGAGGAAGAAGTTTGGACTTTGTTTTGTTAGTATTTTTAAGCTTAATCTTTTCAAGTACTGAGCACTACTTCATCAGTGCTTCTTTGCAGTTGTGTGTTCTTAACTGGTGTTTAAAAAGCAACTGGTGGTTGGTGTTTAAATTAAACCCCACAGTATTCTTTCTCTTCATACAGGGAGGTCAAAAATAGAAATTTAGAATCAGATTTGCATAAAATTATAGAATGTTTTATATTTATTCTGAGTTTTCCTACACAGAAGTGATGAGATGCTGAAAGCTAGAAGTCTGCAGCAATGAATGTTGATGGTGTAGAATTGACAAGAAAACCATCAGTGGTGGCAGTAACATGTAATTGGCACTCTGCTTACTGGGCTTCATTTGGAATGCTCTTTTCAACAGCATGAAATAACTTCTCCCACTTTTTTTTTTTTTTCAGCTCAGATTGTGCCTTTTCCTCATTCATTTGGCTGTCAGGAATAGAACTTCCCATGGCATACACTGTGTTTATGTTTGTTTCTTTTATTTGCACGTGATAATCACCAACTATCTCAGCAAAGATCTGGGAATAGTTTCTTAGCTGCAGCTGCAGAGGAAGTGTAAAAAAATGTATTTGCGTGTGTCCTGTGTAAACAGTCTTTAAAAAAAAAAATCCATTTCTCAGCATCTGTTATAACAGAAAATAATTATTTTATTTTAAAAGCATATTTCTGGAGCCTGTAAAATTTTTCCCCACTGAAACTTTTTTTTTTAGCTATTTAAAAGTGGTGCTGTTTTAACAGTGCTTGCTGTATGAGAGGAAAGGGAAGACTTTTATCAGTGACCACCAAGCAGAGTTGTCAGATAAATGTGGCTGAGCAAGTGCCTAGCGTTGCACATTTAGGGCAGAATGAGTTCCAAGCTCGCTGCAGTTAAAGCACTGGACATGCTTTCATTTTCATCTTGGTTAGATTAGTGATAGAAATGTCATTATTTTGGTAGTTCAAGAAAATACTTTCTGACTGTAGAGTGGTTTGCTTGGCAGGTACTGTTCTCTGGGCCACGCCTTGGTCTGAATTCTAACCTAGTTTAGTAAAGTGATTGGGTGCATTGATGAAGTCCTGCCCTCCGTATACTGCTAACTGAACTTAGAGTCTCTGTAGCCCATTCAATGAGCTCTCTCAGAGCCCATTCTTCAAAGGGCTACGTTCCCTTCTGTGCTGGTTTGAGGCTAATTGGAATATTTTAATAGAGGGGGGGTGTTTAGAAGAAAAGTGGTTAGTGAGATTACTTCACAGAGAGGAGAAAGCCCGAGATGGGCTTGCAGTCTCTGGGGCACAGCAAGTGGCTTGTCTTTGTTTTGTATTCTGTCTTATCCATCTCAGCAAGCCTATGAGTGAAGTAGACATCACCATTGTTTTTCTCTCCACAGCCTATAATACAATTTTCTCTATTAAAATGTTCCTGTTAGCCTCAAACCAGCACACCTTCATCCTGGTGCTACTGTAGTAGTATCAGAATTACCCTGCTAGGTTGAAGAAGGAGAATTGAATAGATTTGGTCACGTGTAGATGTTGACATCTGGCTTTATTGAAGTATTTGAAATATCTTTTGGAGGGTTAGTATTTATTAGTGTTGAAAGAATAATGGAAGAGACTGACTTTTGTCTTCTAAAAAGAATGACACAGTTGCAGAGGGAACAGTAATGTAATATATATATATATATATTACTATAGATATATAGTAATATATACTGTGTGTAGTATGAAACCATAGTGATCTCAGGTCTGTGAAGTCAGCTTGTGGAAGCTGTAATAAGGAGTTTCTGTGAACCTTTTTGTTGAGGCAGAGGCTCTCTAAATAAAATCCCATTTAAGTAGTGCTGTGCTGTGTGCCCATCACCTTATTTTTAGACTTGTCTCTTCTGAAAATAGAAAGGGAAGGAGAGGAAGAACAGAAAAAAAGATGGTAATAGCACAGATTGCTTCTCAGCTCTCTCTATTATGAACAGTTTGTGGACAGGTGGTCATTGTGCTCTCTGTAATGCAGATGAAGGTTAAGGTCACAGCACATTTTGATTGTGTTGAAACCTTTTCCTCCCAATCCACTTCCAAATAGTACTTAGATTATTGCAATTAGTGCAGCCACAGATTGTTGTCTGGTGGTTGTGGTTTTTTTTCATTAAGGAGACAATGAACCCTTTGGTTTACTACCCATCTTTTAACTGTGATACAGAGTTTGAACCCTGTTGATCATAACAGTCTGAAGTCCTGACTGAATTCTCTGCTTTGTCCCTCTACAATCATGCTGCAAAAAACAGATCTTGCCTGGCAAAGTTCCTGACCTAATAAAAAGGGAAGCTGAACCAAGAATTAGGTGAACTCTAGTATTATCTCATTATATAGATGGAAAACTGAAACAATTGTGATTTGACCAAATTGTGTAGGTCTTGACCCAGAGTTAGAGATAGAATTCATATCTCTTCAGACACAGTCCACTACTTTTCCTAGAAAACCATCACTGTCCCTAATCATAGAATGGTAAGGTTGGAAGGGACCTCAAGGATCATCCAGTTCCAACCCCCTGCCATAGGCAGGGACACCTCCCACTAGCACAGGTCACTCAAGGCCTCGTCCAACCTGGCCTTGAACACCTCCAGGGAGGGAGCAGCCACAACCTCCCTGGGCAACCTGTGCCAGTGCCTCACCATCCTCACTGCAAACAACTTCCTCCTAACATCCAGTCTAAATCTCTCCTCTGCCAGTTCAAACCCATTGCTCCTTGTCCTGGCATTGCAAGACCTTGTCAATAGTCCCTCCCCAGCCTTCCTGTAACCCCCTTCAGATCCTGGAAGGCTACTCTAAGCTCTCCTGGAAGCCTTCTCTTCTCCAGGCTGCAGAGCCCCAACTCTCTCAGCCTGTCCTCATGGGAGAGCTGCTCCAGCCCTCTGAGCATCTTCATGGCCCTTAATCTTAATGCCAGTTACAAAAGTCAACAAGGAGTTTGTCCTACTCAAAGTTGCACTAAAGTATAATTGTAAACACTGTGGAAGATCAAACCAGAGAAGGAAAAGTTATTTCACAGCTTTTTTTATTTCAATTTGTGGCTCAGTCACTGCAGAAATTTCTGTACTTCTGTGCTCAAAGCTGTTCCTGTTCATTCACCTGGCTGAGCAGGCATTGCTGTGATTTTCATTGTCCTAAGTACTAGATCAAACAGGAGTGGCTTAAACCTGTTAATGTTCTGTTTGAAATTAATTTTGTCTTTTTTCATCAGTAATCCCTCCTGATTGATTACACGTTTCTGAGTGGTTTAAAGCCATGTAGTAACTTGTCTGTATAAATACTTCCCATTAGAAAATGCTTTAAAAGTTCTGAATTATGTTTGTTGCCATAGCAATGCTCAGTTATAAGATTCATAGAATGGCTTTTTATTTTCTTCCTGCCATAAGGGAATTCACAAAGGAGATTCTAAATCTATTTCAAATATAGGGGATTCAGCAGGGCTCATGGGGTTTCATGGCAGAGTGCAGGGAGAAAGGGAAGGACACAAAATTGTCCAGAGTTTAAATGATGTTCTGGACCATGAAGGGGACCTACAGCAGTGGGAAAGCTTTTGGCTTTTGGTCGTAACCTATGTTTGGCTTCCAAGGACCAAAACAGACTCAGAGTTGGGGCTCTGCAGCCTGGAGAAGAGAAGGCTTCCAGGAGACCTTAGAGTTGCCTTCCAGTATCTGAAGGGGCCTACAGGAAGGCTGGGGAGGGACTATTGACAAGGGCTTGCAATGCCAGGACAAGGGGCAATGGGTTTGAACTGGCAGAGGGAAGATTTAGACTGGATGTTAGGAGGAAGTTGTTTGCAGTGAGGGTGGTGAGGCACTGGCACAGGTTGCCCAGGGAGGTTGTGGCTGCTCCCTCCCTGGAGGTGTTCAAGGCCAGGTTGGAGGAGGCCTTGAGTGACCTGTGCTAGTGGGAGGTGTCCCTGCCTATGGCAGGGGGTTGGAACTGGATGATCCTTGAGGTCCCTTCCAACCTTACCATTCTATGGTTAATACGAGGCCTTGGGAAAGTTTACCTCAAGTTTGTTCAGGCTTTTGCTTTATCTTCCTAGAATTGGCTGGTCACAGAACTCTGGACAAAAAAGAGTCTTTATTAATTGTGTGTGATGTTTCATATTTTGTAATGGAGTACCTAATTTGACAAATGTGATCATTCACAATGAGAACTCAGTATTTTTATTTCTTCTCTGGAGGATTGCAGCTCTTGAAGTTTAAAAGAGCTGTTCAAATATCATGTGGTCTCAAGAGCAGCTGTTGTTTCCACATGCCCAATGAACTGTGGGAATGTAATGAAGTGGGGATAGTATTTGATTTAGGGAGAAATAGCAATTCAAGTTCAGTATTTTATCTGAACCAGTTGATTACAGAAGTGTAAAATAGTGTAATATAGAGTAATGAATGTTTTCATTTTTTTTTGACTGGGAGAGGTAAAGGTTGAACAAATACTACTGTAAACCAGACTTGGTTTTGGACCTCTTCCAACAGAGTCTCTTTTTCAGTTTTCTAATGGAAAAAAAGAAACACAACTTCTCATTTTGCTAGGAAATTCTATTCCAGATTTTTCTTTTTTAATGTTATATTTATTTAAAAGATTAATGGGGGATGAGGGAGAATATTAAATACTGCATTTCACAGAAGCTGCCCAGATGCTATCAGAATCTATGTGCACATGGAGAAATGAGATCTGTCCTTGCAGCACTCTGTTATGTCAGTTTTAAAATCAGAAGGTTGCTAAAAAAAAAAACCATAGGATTTTTAAATAGTCTTCTTATTTATATCTGGTGTTTGGAACTGTTATGGTTCAGTTCTTCAAGCTCTTAAAGCTCTTGTGATTTGGGAAAAGAAAAACAACTATCAGGGAACTCATAGTAATTGCAAGAGCTGCAACACTGAGATAAAAACATACTCAGGATGCAGTTCCTTTTCACTTAGACTGTAGTTCTGCAGACACACAAACCATACATTCACTTTGGTAAAGACAGTAATCTTGTAGAGAATGGGCTGCTCTTGATGATGAAGTTAGGCATTTGAAACTACAGTGCCAGGGTCTAAGCTGTAGCTATCTAACCTTATTTTTTTCAAGATGCTGTGGGCATTTCTTTAAGATACCAACAATTTAGTCTACTATGAACTGATAGAAGACCAATTGTAACATAGGAGATGTGAAAGTCTGATATATGGATTGTTTCTAGGACATCCAGGACAACTGTTAAACCATACTCTCATTTAAGAATGTCTAAATCTACAGTAATTAGTAGGAAGAATAAATGCTACAAAGCACAGACAAGTCCAGAAAATGAGTGTGAAAGTGATTTTTAATGAGCTTATATTTTTACCTGATGAGTTCTAAAACAATTTTTTTGAGCTTGGAAGTTAGTGTAAAGTACAGGAGACCACCAGGGTGGGATCTCAGAGCACATGCAGTATTCCTTCTGGTTCATGTAAACTAGAAATTCTTTTAGTTTCCTGAATTTAACAGTTGGAACCAAAGCTCCTGTCCTCTTAGTACCTCTGTGGGCTTTCCTGCATTCTAGGAATGGAATCTTATTTATCCTTTTCTCTCTGCCTTGAGTTGAATAAAACTCTAGTTTTGCTAGAAAGTGATTATCTCCAACTACATCTGCAGACATAGTTCTTACTGCAGCAGTTGTGATGAGCAGAATGGTTAGATTGGATTTTTTGGCTAATTTTTGTTTTGTACAGTGTTACTCTCAGTTCCAGAACTGTAGATCAGAATCACATCCTTGCTTGCTTTCCAAAACCAAAGATGGGATTTGAGCCCAAGGAAATAAATAGAATCATAGAGTGGTAAGGTTGGAAGGGACCTCAAGGATCATCCAGTTCCAACCCCCTGCCATAGACAGGGACACCTCCCACTAGCACAGGTCACTCAAGGCCTCGTCCAACCTGGCCTTGAACACCTCCAGGGAGGGAGCAGCCACAACCTCCCTGGGCCTTTTTGTGTCTGCCTTTATTAATCTTTTGAGATTCAATTTTTAAAGCTTGTTTTGTTTTGTGGTTATAGTAAAAGCTAGAAGTTACTTCTCAACAGGAGGGGAGGTCTTCATCCAGTGGTTTAGTGCACTGTATGCATGGTTTGTAGAAACTGCAGGTCAGGGTTGTAAATCACCACCACCTAGGACACTTAAGAGTGATGTAGATGCTTCTGTAAGTACAACACTGGAGATGTCAAATAACAATGTGATTTTTTTAAATGTAGGTCTGTCCTCGTTTCAATTGTAGCTCCTCATGATACCAGCAAGGAATCAGGGCCCATACTTCAACTGATGAGGGAGGAACAAAGTGAAAACCTCTTTGGCTTCTCAGTGTTTCTGTTGTGGTCAAACACCAGGACTAAATTAAGCCTTGACCCTTCTCTGGAATGAGAAAATGCTGTTGCTTATTGAGGATTTCTAATAGAATTGTTGTGAGTGATTTAGAACACAAAGGATCAGTGTCAAAGAGGTTAACAAATGTGATTTTACTGTGAATTTGTAAAGGTGTGAGTCATAAATAATAGTCATAGTGTTCCAGTAGACTATGGGTGAGTATGGCAAGGAGTTTTAACCTATTTGCTTTCAAAGTTGGCTGACTGAGGTTCAGCTTCCTCAGCTGGCAACCGAGGCAGCAATTTGTTGGCAGTTGGTAGCACCAACTTTGTTTACAACTTTGTCACATTGGTTCATTCCTCTCTGTCATGTCTCTTTCTTTTGAAGTATACTGTGTCAGGCTTCTCAAAGACAGTCTTCTTTCCATTCCCAGAAGTTCTGCAGAAATAGGAAACCTGAAGCAAGAAGGGAGGCAGTGCTGCAGTTCCTGGTGATGGTTCAGTTACAGGTTGCAGTCAGTATTATTGTGGTAACTTGCAGAGCAGATCGTTTTGGTACAGCAAAGAGGAACAGATAGGACTGTTCAGTTTAGGGCTAGTGCCCTAGCCTAGTGTCTTAATTGTAAATAAGAATCATTTTTTTTTCCAAAGAATTCCAGTGTAAAGGGTAAAAAATTGTCGAGATTGGATACAGAATAGTAAGATAAGTTTGTGTAATTCCACTGGCCTGCTGAATATCTTACATTTTGCAGTACAAGCTTCCCTTCTCTCTACCTTCTGCTTGGCTTCTGGCTGTTGTATCTCTGCTCCTGACCTCATATTGCTCACCTGAGTCTCTTGTGTTTTGGCTTTGTGAGTATATGGGGTGTGGGAGGCAGAGACAGCGAGGTGGCTGTGTTACAGCTCTCTGCACCTCTTTGTGTCAGAAATGGGGGGGGAGACAGAGCTGAAGTATTGTACAAGGAGGGGTACTGTGTTGTCTTTTCACTCTAATATATAAAAATATAACTTGTACATATTTATTGCATTTCATACTTTTATCTTTAGTCCACTTCTGTTAATATAATTTCACTTCCAGAATTGTAAGGAAGTGTGGTAAATTTACTCCAGAGCGTAAATAGCCAATTTGCTGGGGTGCAAATCTAACCCACGTGGAGGACCATCAAGGAGGGTTTCTCCATGGTTTGTATTGCCCTTCTCTGAGATGGGATGCCTAGATATCATTTCCTGCTTTAATGAAGTTGGACAAGATGTGCAAAGTAAAACAGCATCAACAGGAGAACTTTGGTATGTTAAGCAGGTGTGTGCAAGAGGAGCCAAATGGTCAGGCTGCCTCAGGAGTGAGCTGAGAGTGCCTCTAGCATCCTGGTGAATGAATGCATTGGCCTACTGGACAAAAGTGCTCCTTTTCTTTGATCTGATAGGCCTTCAATCCAATGTGGTCTTTTCAAGTTTTTTCTTTGATCTCAAATGAACTTTTTTTCTGAAGCTGACACACTAAACTATCAATTATTTGCACAACTCTTTCTACCAACATCCATCACTTAGAGATTAATGAGCTACGAGCTGCTTTGGTTGTTTATTTTTAAAGCAGGCTGCCTTTTGTTTTTCTTTTATTTCAGAGCCCTTATGGATCATAGGGGATACAATTTCATGGTATGTCCAGATCCATGCCATATAGAAACTTTAAAAAAAAAAGAGAGATTGTGCATTAGCTCAGCTCCTTGAGTTCTTAAGAAAATAACAAATGCTTTGAGATTCTCAATAAAGCCACAATTTCAATTACTTGCCTTAGGCATCTCCTCCTATTTACCTATTGGTCATCTGCAACTATCACCACCTTGCTTCAGACCCATGCTTTAGGTTCATGGAATATTTTTTGTGTATATTTGTTTATACATCTGATTGT
>WBNM01010719.1:0-36154 GCA_013399055.1 Ramphastos sulfuratus | reverse complement strand
GAGTCACAGGAATAAACACCCTTCTGGGAAAACCAAGTGGCCCTGCAGACAGCAATAAGAATTTCTAGGAAAAGAGGCCAGGCAACACGATGGAGCAGTAGTCAGCAATCCTCTGTGTGAAGTTGAGTGAATTATCAGCAATCCTAGAGGGAAATGCAAGTTGTCAAGTCAGTAACAATGTACCTTACTCAGCGGGACAGGAGGTGAAAAGCAGGCTAGGACTAAAGAGCCCAAGTGAACGTCTGAAAAGCTCCACAGGAAATAAGGAATGTTAAAGGAAGGAGTTTGCTTTCCTTGGTGTTAGTCATGAATACATGTGTCATGTTCCTTTGATCAAAAGTTTTCATCCCAGCTTTGAATTGTAGCCCTGTTGTTCTGTTCTTCCCAGCTGATACACTCAGAAAAGGCAGGTGCCATATCAGGCAGTCTTGAATTCAGTGATTCATAGCATGCCCAGAACTAAATGCTGCTGACAGAACTATTAGGCCTGCAGGAACTGTTTACTTTTGAATGTGTGGAAACTGAATACTGAATGGCACTATATTAATATATGTCTCTTACAGAAGTCTGACTATAATTGGAATTTCTCAGAAGTTTGGGGCAGGTGGAGGTGTGACAAGTTAGGCCAGTTCATGGTGAGGTGCTGCATGTAAATAAATTGCACTATTTGTGCACTTGACTGCTTCTTTGAGACTGCCAGCAGTAAATACACTAAAGTCTAGAATAGCTCTAAAGCTCTAAAACATGCTTGCAATTACAAGCATGAAATCTCCTGGGAAAGCACTTGAATGTAGCCAAGATCATAAGGAGACAAAACCTGTCACTGTCTCCCTGCTGTTTGACATCAAATTCTCATCCTCTACTTTAGATATAAAGCCAGGGCAATATTTATAGAATCATAGAATGGAAGGGACCTCAAGGATCATCTAGTTCCAACCCCCTGCCATAGGCAGGGACACCTCCCACTAGGAGAGGTTATACCTTGTGTCTACTGTTGTGCAGGGTGTGAAGGGTAGGATTGTGGTCAGACCATCAACTGCCCAAGCACTTAAGTGATTGTGTAGGTGGTCAGTGGAAGAATGAGCCTCCAGACCCACTCAGTGGAAGAGTAGGCTCATGCAACTGTGTGCTGGACTCCATCAAGAGCAGTGTGGGCAGCAGGGCAAGGGAGGGGATTCTGCCCCTTTGCTCTGCTCTCCTCAGACCCCACCTGCAGTCCTGTGTGCAGTTCTGGAGCCCCAGCACAGGAAGGACATGGAAGTGTTGGAGTGGAACCAGAGGAGGCCATGAAGATGCTCAGAGGGCTGCAGCAGCTCTGCTATGAGGACAGGCTGAGAGAGTTNTGGATGTTAGGAGGAAGTTGTTTGCAGTGAGGGTGGTGAGACACTGGCACAGGTTGCCCAGGGAGGTTGTGGCTGCTCCCTCCCTGGAGGTGTTCAAGGCCAGGTTGGAGGAGACCTTGAGTGAGCTGTGCTAGTGGGAGGAGTCCCTGCCTATGGCAGGGGGTTGGAACTAGATGATCCTTGAGGTCCCTTCCAACCTTACCATTCTGTGATTCTGTGCCCATTCCAGGTTCCTTCCTAGTGATATACCAGCACAGACCACCAGATCTCCATCAGCCCCTGTAGCTGACATAGTATTGAAAAATGCATAATGACTGTTTCTGTGCTTGTCCATTGTTTTGTGCTTCCAACAGGTGGCCAGGCACTACGTAGCATTTATTAGGAATGTGCTTTCATGATTCATGACCCTAGGAAGGAGCCTACTCTGAACTTTGTAAACTGTAAAGGAGCTGTGGAAATGCAATTTAGAGGTGTGTGTGTGGGGAGGGTTAATCTCTCAATTCTTGTATCCCAGCCCAAAGCAGCTTTCATGGTAGAAAACAGATGCATCATGGTGTGTTGGTACCTGTGCATCTATTTCTTGCACATTACCTGTTGTCTTGCAAAAAAAAAAAAAATAATTGCCTGGTGAGTCAGGAAGTTTGTGTATTTTCCTTGCTTCACTGACATGACCTCGTTCCTCTTTTGTGTAGTGTTCATGTTGTCTTCTTGTCTGTCATTCCAAAGGGAAAGTTTCTGGTTGACTAGCTATGCTCAGGAGCGTAGAAAGACAGCTTCATGCATGTTTCTAGTGGCCTTGTCTTTGAAGGAGTTAAATAGCAGCATTCCCATCTCTTTGGAATGTGTTTCTGAGGAATGCACATTATTTTTTCTGTGTTACTGTGCTCAGGAGGGCCCTTGGTTAGTCAAGTGGCAGTCTGATTCTCCCGTGGGAGCTCTTCCTTATTTTTGTTTACAATGGGAAAGGGAAAAGGAGAATTCATTACAAATGTAAGAAAAATGCAGCGTTGGGACTNGCTGGGGGCTCCAGAACTGCACACAGGACTGCAGCTGGGGTCTGAGGAGATGAATAGAGAAACATTCATTTTTGGGAAAAGCTGGACAAATGGGCAATATCTACATTTTATCTTGTTCTTGGATGCTTTCCATTTGGAGAATTCTATTTCAGGATAGAAACTGGGCAAACTACAGGATTCTGGATAGCAAGGTGAGAAAATAATTGGCTGAGTTATGTAAGGTCTTCTTTACTTAACTTGATATGTGGTTATAATAGTGCAAGACTCGCTTGGCATATTTAGTCCTTCCAGGATTTCTGGTGCAGTCTGTTATTTTTCCTAATGCAGGTATGGGGTTTATTTTGACCCTGGGAGAAAGAGCATTCTCTAGAAAAGTCCTACTGCTCAAATAACTGCAAAACTAAATGGTACAGAGCTGCTAAGAGACAATTATGCAGAAGAGTGACTGGGAGCTCAGCTACATCTTGGAGTGAAAAGCAGGATTATTCTGGGGGGGGGGGGAAATTGTGGACAGGCAAGGGACTTGTCTGTGCTCATAAAATGGTAATCAGCATAGTCAGTGAAGTGGGATGTAAACTGCTGCAGGACATGCCCAGAGTGCTTTGCCTCCCATTTGATAATTTACAGAACAGAGCTTGCTTATTTATCACAAACTCTGTTATTGCTGCTTTTAGCAACAGAAAGTGATTTGACTTTCTCTTTCCCTGCCAGAATCTGGATTCAGGAGCCTTACTTTTCTTTCTGGGGGATTTTCTGGTATGCTCTTAATTTGTTTGAAACCAACCAACCAATAACTACTGTTGCTGTTCATTAGATGTGCTGTTTGTGTTTTTAATGAGGTTAGTCAATACAGCACATTTTATCCACATTTAGCACATTGTCCACATTCTTTTATAATGGAGATTGATTTTTTTTTTAAAAAAACAAAACACTAGTCACAGAGATTTCTTATTTAAACCAATTTATCTAGTAACATGTTATGATGTTGAAGTTTATGCTGTAGTAGTTCCAAAAGTCTCTGATCATTGGTTTGTAAATACTATTGACTCTATTATAGCATTATCAGTTATGCATAAGCTAATGAGGGAGGAGAACATTTTAAATACCACTTCCTATTTTCATTTACTCATGTTTTCAGGAAAACATTCTTTATTGCTTCTTCTTGAGTGATGGTTCTTAAAATCTTTCCAATTTGTGAGCTTTTAAATTGCATGTTGCAATTGTTGTAGGACAGGGTGCTAGATAACTTATAGAATGGTAAGGTTGGAAGGGATCTCAAAGATCATCTAGTTCCAACCCCCTGCCATAGGCAGGGACACCTCCCACTAGCACAGCTCACTCAAGGTCTCCTCCAACCTGGCCTTGAACCCCTCCAGGGAGGGAGCAGCCACAACCTCCCTGGGCAACCTGTGCCAGTGTCTCACCACCCTCACTGCAAACAACTTCCTCCTAACATCCAGTCTAAATCTCCCCTCTGCCACTTTAAACCCATCGCCCCTTGTCCTGTCATTGCCAGCCCTTGTCAATAGTCCCTCCCCAGCCTTCCTGTAGCCCCCTTTGGATCCTGGAAGGCCACTCCAAGGTCTTCTCAAAGCCTCCTCTCCAGGCTGCAGAGCCCCAACTCACTCATCCTGACTTCATCTAGTCTTCCATGAAAGTTTGGGCTGTTCTGTGGATCTATAATGCTATGTGAATCTCTTAAAAATAACAAACCCACACTTATTTTTTCCACAGCAAGAAATCAGAGTAGAAAGTACAATATACTTTTGTCTATTTTGTGTGGGTAACAAAGAGATGGGAGACATTGACATGAAGTTAGTGCTTGTTGAGGTCTGTGTGTGTATAACCCAATCTGGGAGGAAGGCATATAATAAAATAGTGTAAAAAAGGAAAATACATTTTCACATCTTCTGTAGGCTTCCACTAAGCTTTAATTTCTGTCTCTGTAGTTTGCAGGACTTATTCTGTGCCTTCTGTTAAGTAGGTCTTTGTCACCTGGATAGTTTCCATGAGAAATGTAATGAATTTCTAAATAAAAATAAATACAAAACAGTTTAGAATTTTGAGTCCATTTGAGGTTAAAGGTATTTTTTTTTTCCTTTCTTTTATTCCTTCAAGTATAATTTCAGGCTACCCAAATCCAGTCAGTAGCCTCCTTCTGCTTAAGATTGTCAAGGTATTGGATTTAAGAGACAAATTTAACCTTTAAGAACATGATTGTTGCTCAAACTAGTTCAAAAAGTGTCTCCTCTGTGGGTTGTGCACCCACGAATTCTAAAACAAAAGTGAGCTTTCCAGCAAACATTGGGCAGTGAAACCTGGGAATACAGCAAAGAAAATCTCAAAGGATGAGGAAGAAAATCCCCTTAGGGTGAACATCCCACACATGCAACTGATCCTGTCTGCTTAAAAGCTCCTTAAAAAAAAGCTTAAGTTTAGATGTTTAGGACTTTGTTTTCCCACAACAGCAAAAGAGGCAGAAGAAAGATGCTAAATATGCTTGGTGGTGAAATTTCTGTCTCAACTGTGAGTCTATTTTATGTGATTTAAAACAGCTTGATCCAAATGACAGCTCATGGGCCAGACTTGGCCTGTATCATGCTTCTATTCATCCTCCCACCTTTTTGTCAGAGAAGATAAACAGTGACTCTTTGGGGCTTAAAAGCCAAATGACTCTTTTGCATGTGGGCAGCTGCTTAGAGCAAGACCTGTCACCACAGCAACAGGGTATAAAAAGTGATGGGAATTAAAGAGTGGCATGCCTCTCACTATCCACATCTTGGGTGTTACATTTGCAGCTTTCTCACTGACCCAGCACGCAGCTGGGGCATTGGAGTATTGCAGTTGTGATCTGTGTGTACAGCTACAGTAACTGGATCGAGTTATGATTCTGTGAAGTGTGGCTTGCACTAATCTGATCTGAAATCAGTAGTGATATAGAGAAGGGAAGGAAGGTCTTTACCTGTGTAAAGAATGACCATCTACAGGATCCTGCATCAGGAATAGTGTGGCCAGCAGGAGCAGGGAGGTCATTCTCCCCCTGTACTCTGCACTNAAGTTTAGGCTGGAGGTGAGGAGAAAGTTCTTCACTGAGAGAGTCATTCCCCACTGGAATGGGCTGCCCAGGGAGGTGGTGGAGTCACCGTCCCTGGAGGTGTTCAAGGCAGGTTTGGACGTGGCACTTGGTGCCATGGTCTAGTCTTGAGGTCTGTGGTAATGGGTTGGACTTGGTGATCTTTGAGGTCTCTTCCAACCTTGCTTATACTGTGATGCTGTGATACATTTACGCTGGGGACTGTTCCCACGAGACTTTTGGGCAGCCTCCTACTTTGTCTTTGGATGGTTCCCAGTGAGAGGGTGTATTGTCTAAACTGAAGAGTCACTTTTGATGTTCTTGTGGTTAGAACCTGCACAGCTGGCAGCAAAGCAGCACATAGGCAGCTCACTCCTACTTCCCTGCAGTGGGAAAGGAGAAAATAAAAATAAAATAAATTTTAAAAAACTATCTTGAGACAAAGAACAGGGAATGCAGAGTCACCAGTTATGGTCATGGGTAAAAGACAGACCCAACTTGGGGAAACAATATCAATTTAATTTAAACAACAAAACCTCCACCAATTTAACAACTAAATCAGAATAAGACAGTGAGAGAGAAAACTGGATCTGAAAAACATCTTCCCTCCACCTCTCTCTTCTTTCCAGGTACAGCTTTGAGGAAGGCAGGGAAAGGGGGTTGCAGTCAGTCTTTGTCTGGCCCATGTTTCTGACACCTTCCTGCTCTGGGGCAGAGCTCCTCAGTACTCCTGTGCTGCAATGTGGCATCCCTCCCCCAGGATACAGTCTTCCATGAACTTCTTCAGTCATTTTGGGTCTCTTCTATGGGCCACGGTCCTCCCTGTGACTGTTCCAGTGTGGGCTTCCTTTAAGAGTCACAACCTTCTTCAGTCACAGACACCTACTCCAGCATAGGGTCCTCCACACAGATTCTTCTCCACCATTCATCACTGAGGGCTGCAAGGGCTTAGTTGGTGGTCTCACCATGGGCCAAAGGGGAATGGTTGCTCCAGTGTGCCTCTCTGGCTGCTTCATCATGGACCTTGGTATCCACATGGTTGGCTCTCCCATGCCACCCTCCTTTCCAACACAGACTCCCAAAACTGAGAAGTTGCCTAATGGGTTTCCCATCTTAAATATGTTATGAAAGAGATGCTGATTGGCTCAGCCTTGGCCAGAGGCAGATCCTACTTTGTAGCCAAGGGAGCTTCTTAAAGGAGACCCCTGCCTTGCTACCACCTTCCCCCATCAAGCACAAACCCGATGAAGATGTCTTCTGGTTGGTTTCCATATAATTCATAGATCATTATTTTATGCTTAACTGTTAATGCCATAAGTTGCCCCACTGAGATAAAAAGAAAATCTGCTAGTTTGCTGAGATACCTTGATTATTGAGCTAGTTATCCTCCATGCTCAGAGCTACTGAGCAGTCAAAATATCTGAGAGCAGTATGCCAGGATTGTAATGGTTTGGGAGTTCCCTGCCCCCCCCCCCACTTTGTAAAATGACCCANCTTATCTTTGTTTTGCATTCTTTTCTTAAACATCTCAGCAAGCCTATGAGTGAAGTAGACATCACCATTGTTTTCCTTTCACAGCCTATAATTTTCTCCATTAAAATATTCCAATTAGCCTCAAAGCAGCACACAGGATGCTGGCAATGGTCTCACTTCTTGTCTCCCTACCTGCATTGCAGCTTTATAGTATGTTCTTCTTGCTTATCAGCCTCTTTTCTCATGCTGACTCTTAGGCTTATAGTTTCTCTACTGATGCATCAGAAAGCTGTTCTTACTTTATATGTATTTGCAAACAGTAATCTTTCTCTTGACTGAATTTCTCCTTAAAACATGCACACTCTGCAATCCCATCACTGCATGCATGAAAATTACCACATATATGTGTGTGTGTGTGTTAAATGAAACCCTAGCAATTCCATTGCTTACATTGGACTCAACCCACTTTGTATTCTCTCATTGTGTGTTTGAAGTTTGCTCAGGCAGGTGCTAACTCTTTCAGTGGTTTGCCAACTGTCTCGGAAGTTGACTGTGCTTAGCCAATAGTAAGAGCATCCTGCTAAATGCTTGCTTTTGCCTTTAAGGTTATATCTTTAAGAAGGACCAATATGGCAATGTTAAACACTGATAGAGGCTCCAAGTGAGAGTTTGGTGTTAGCCTGTTGAACCTCTTTCCTCAGCCCTAATCTGCTGTGCTATTTGGTATAATTGAGGACCCCTTTTCAAGGGAGATCTGTAACTCAGGTGAGGAGTTCTTGCAGATCAGGACAAAGGTGGCTTGGCCAAGCTGGCTGTGATTAGCATACTGCAGGCACTTTTTTGGGTTGTGTGTGTTCTTGGGTTTTTTGGTTTTTGTTTTTTTTTCCCCCCCCCCCCAGCCAGTGCTGCAATTTTCTCATTCTGCCTAACCCACAAATCAATTCAAAGATAAATAAAATCTTTAAGTCTTGGTGATTACAGCATCACTCTCAGAATAATTCTGATGAGTATTTCCAGGGGATTTTGCAGTGTTTTTCACTTGGTTCACTGGATTTGGGTTATATTAGCACTGCTGTATTCCTGACTGAGAGTACTTCTCCCCAAACAAGTAATCTTAAACAAGCAAACCTAAGCCTGTAGACAGTACATCCACTTGCTCAAGTTACCTTCTTTGAACTGCATCAAATTAGTCCACATGTTCCTGGGGCCTCTGCTATAGGGTATTTGGATGACAGTTTGAAAGGTAAGAATTTTCCATAATAGTACTTTCTAGATGGGAAAGATATTTTTGGGAATGGGGAAAGAAGCTGTGTTATACTGATTTTTATGTAGGATTTCACTTGTGTTACAGGATCCCCTGAGTAATTATCCTGATAAATAGGTTTGTATTCTTTTCTTTTCTTTTCTTTTTTTTCACTTGCCAACTGTAGAGGTCCAAAGCCTATACGATTAGTGTATAAAGCCATTATGTAAATCTTCTTTGCCCCAGTTTAAGTTAATGCTCTACATATGGTGTGCCTGCTAGGGTGAAAATTCATGTGATGTATAGCAGTGCCTGCTCTTGGTGTGTTGCTAGAATAGGAGAGATGGTCAATGGGTTTCTAAGTACTGAAGCAGTCATTTTAGTTTTTCATGTACAGGATACAGATGACTCACTCCTTCTGTGTTTTAGCACTGACATGAGACTCCTTTGTAAATAGCATTGTAAATAGCACATGTTCAGAAATAGGACACCTCCCACCCCCATTAGCTATGAAATCAAGGTAATGTAGCTACTTTATTTTAAAACAAAAAGCAGGAGCAAATTTAAGTACTAGTAGCAATCTAGAACTACATCCTGAGATAAGGGATCAAATTTATTTCCACTTAGCAGCAGGCAAAATTATTAGTCATCATCTGGGAGATAAAGAGAAAATGATGAAATTAGGGTAGCTAAGACAGAGTGTCACGAGGACCGATAATAGATGGACAGGGAGTTTTCTTTTTTTCTGTATCTCTGAAAACTATTTAGAGACCTTGCAATAAAACCTGAAGAGTTTCTGAAAGAAAAAAAACCCAAGTTGTACAGAGCAATGTATACCTACAGGGCTGAAGAGTTTGGAAGAGGTTGTGTTATGTTGTATGCATTTTTTGCACAGAATAGTCGTGTCGTGGCTAAGAATTCTTTGATTACAAAGCTGAGAAAGGAGCTGGAATCTCTTCTCCTGGAAATTCTGGGTGCTTTCCATATATTCCTGTGGCTTACAGCCTGGATGTGAAGTAGAATATAAGAAAGAACTGAAGAGAGAAATCACAAAGGGAAGAATGAAAGGCAAATACAAAGTCCTGTGCCTGGGGAATTAAGCCATACAGTAAGTATAGGCTGGGAGCAGGCTGGGTGAAAGTAGCTTTTCAGAAAAAGATGTGGAGGCTCTGCTGGATGACAAAATAAACACTAATCAACTTTACCTATGAAGCAAAGAAGGATAGGTACATTCTGGATTGTAGAAATCAGGGTTAGGTAGATGATTACTCCCCTCTATTCAGTGTTTGGGAGGCCACATGTACAGCACGAGGAGAAACTTCTTTATGATCAGGGTGACAGAGCTCTGGAACAGGCTGCCCAGAGAGGTTGTGGAGTTTCTTTCTCTGGAGGCTTTCAAAATGCACACTGGATGCATTCCTGTGTGGCCTACCCTAGGTGATCCTGCTTTTGGCAAGGGAGTTGGACTCGATGAGCTCTGGAGGTCCCTTCCAACCTCTAACATTCTGTGATACAGTCCTGTGCCTGGTTTTGGGCTCTTCACCACAATAAGGCCATACCTGTGTATATCCAGCAGAAGGCTCCTGAAGTGGATGAGGAGGAGGGGAAATAGCCTTCTTGTACATTTAGAGGATTCCAGTTCTGTGTGCCAGCTGCCTGTGTTGGTTGCCCACACTTAACCTGACTCTGTAATAGAATATCTGTGTAGCAGCTTACTCCTTTTTCAGCTGAGGATTGAAATACCTCATACCTACTGCATTTTTTAGCATATGATGCAAACACAGATACTGATTATTTCTCAGCAGTTGGTAGCCTGTGCATAGGTCAGAGTTGAGATTAACTTTTTTTAATTGTACCTTGCAGTAAGACAGCTGCTTTCTGAATCATTCCAGTTCACATGTCACTATTTTTCTCATACATTCACTGCCATGAAAGAATGAGCAAAATCTGTAAAAAGCCAGTGATTTGGATCAGCTTTTATCTGTGAAAATACACAACTGATTTAAAAGCTCCACAGCTTCTGCACGAACCTCCTCAGTTATTTCTTTACACATATTTTTCCTAGCCCTCCATAGCCCAGTTTTCAGGTTGAAGGTGTGCCAGTTTCCACAAGTTCTTAAACTTTCTTCTGTTTTTTTTTTTGGGGGGGATTGATTCAGTAATTCCCACTGGTGAATGAGATTGTTTCTATTTATAGAACATCCTTCAGCGTGCATTTAGCGCTCGAGTTTGTCACCACGGCAAGAGAGCAGATCTCTTTTTAAAGAAAGTCAATATACATAGTAAACAGCTCTGTAACTAAAGGTAATGAGAGGATGAGAAGGGAAAAATGAAAACACCATACAGAAGTGATTGGGTAGTGATTAAAGGTAATCTGTGTCTGACCCGAAAGCTAAATGAATGCTCTGCTGTTGTTTTCAGTAGAGATGGTAATGTAGGGTGCATAGGGAAGGTAGGATAGCTCTTGGGAAAGGAAGTATATATAGAAATGAAAATTACCATTTCTGAGGTAAAACAAACCACAAAGAACTTCATGTGTTAAAACTGACCAAACCTGCTAATCTCTGCATCACAATATTGAAGTAACCAGCACATGAAATTGTAAATCCACTGTTTAGGGTTTGTTAGAACTTACCGAATAGAAAGTTGTTTTGTGTAGCTGTGAGAGCANAGGTTGGACGAGGCCTTGAGTGAGCTGTGCTAGTGGGAGGTGTCCCTGCCTATGGCAGGGGGTTGGAACTGGATGATCCTTGAGGTCCCTTCCAACCTTACCATTCTATGATTCTCCCTCTCTGCTTACTTTCCAAATTACATTCACCTTTTCTAAACAGGTTGTTTACAATTCTGGATGTAGAGCATTGCAATACAGAACTGTAACAATCCCTGGATTGTTGGCATAGTAATTTCATGTGATTAAGCTCATTTTTGTAAGTAAAATGCCATCTTCTGAGGTGTGAGGGAATCTGTTTTAAACCTTGAACTGTAAGCAGAACTGAAAAGTTCTTGAGTCTCTTATTGACATTGTGATTTGGCATTCCTTCAGGACAGCAAGGAAGCTTAGATATCCACTTTCTTAGTGGCAACCCTCAACTAGTTGCTTTTCAGACTGCTGTCTGATACCTCTTTACAGATCTTCTGGGTTTTGTGTCAGTGAAGAGTTGTCATAATTCTGACTAAATTTCTCCCTCTTTTTTCAGTGGTTCAGTTTTCAGTCTCTTCTAATGTCAAAGCACTGTTCTGCTAACCACAACCCTCAATAGCACACTGAGCATGGAATTTAAATGTAAAACAGGTTGCTTCATAAACAGCTGAACTAATGAGGACTGATTTTCTATTGAAATGTATCCTCTTAGCCTATTTTAACTCTGCAAAACATCCCTCTCCTATCAGCTACTTGCTTGGCTGGTAAATGAATTAACAACAGACAGGGTGGCTAGTGCAGACCCATTCACATGCTAAAGTGTTAGCTAAAGATTGAGGTGTAATTACCTTCCTTCACAGGGACCACTCATTTTGCTCCTCTTCCACAAAACTAGCAAGAATTTCCTCTATTGAAACTGCTGACATGCTGTCAAATTGAGATGGAATTAGCCAGAAGTTATGAATGGGAACTATCTAGGTAGACAAACAATCCTTTTCACCAGAAATAAGGCTAAAGACCTTCAGAGGAAACAAATCTGCAGTCCCTTCAGATCTCAGTCATACCTAATAGAGGCTTCCACCTTTTCTGTGTTTTTTCCATCATAAATACTTTTTAAAATACAGTTCTGGAAAGTCATGTGAGGAAAAGAGGTGATGCAGAAAGCTGTGTGTTGCAGGAGAAACAAGTTCTGATATGTCTCTTCATCTCAATCCTCATGGAAGTGGAGCTGTCCTTTTATTCTGTGCTAGGTATTTGCACACAAAAAGCTTGCTTTTTTTTTTTTTTTTTTAAAGACATCCAGGTGTCCAGCTTGCTAGCAGCTTATATCAGACAATAGGGGTGAAGGACTTACAGACACCCTGTCTGACAGCAGCCCATGGCACAGACAGGCTTTTTACTGGGCTGATAAGTGGCTGGGTGTCTGGGCCCAGGGTCATGCTAAACAGGGTCAAATCCAGTTGGCAGCCAGTCACAAGCACTGTGCCCTAGGGCTTGATATTTGGGCCGGTTCTGCTTAATATCTCTATTAATGATTTGGATGAGGGGATCGAGGGAACCCTCAGCAAGTTTACTGTGATGGTTTGAGAGTTCCCGGCCCCCCANAGGATCTGGGAGTGCAGGTGGACTGCTGGTTGAACATGAGCCAGCAGTGTGCCCACGTGGCCAAGAAAGACAACAGCATCCTGGCCTGTCTCAACACCAGTGGGTCCAGCAGGAGTGGGGAAGTGATTGTGCCACTGTACTCAGCCCTGACAGAGGCCATGGTTTGAGTACTGTGCTCAGTTCTGGGTGCCACAGTCTAAGAAAGACTAAGATCCTGCATGTCCAGAGAAGAGCAGCGAGACTGGTGAGGGGTTTGGAGGGCATGTTTGTGCTGGGAGTGGCTGAGGGGACTGGGGTTGTTTTAGTCTGCAGAGGAGAATGCTGAGGGGAGATCTTACTTCTCTCTACAGCTACCTGGAAGGAGGTTGGGGTGAGGCAAATATGGATCTGTTCTCCCAAGTAACTAGAGGTAGCACGAGAGGAACTGGGCTTATGTTGTGCCAAGAGGAAGTTTAGATTGGATATTAAGGAAAATTTCTTTACTGTAAGAGTGGTGATGTGATGGAACAGGCTGCCCAGGGAGGTGGTGGAGTCATCATCCCTGGAGGTGTTGAAGATGTGTGTAGATGCGGCTCTTTAGGCTGTAGTTTAGTGGTCGTGGTTGGACTAGATCTTAAAGGTCTTTTCTGACCTTAGTCAGTCTATGATTCTATGTTCCTAGACAAGTGGAAAAAAAAGCCATGAGAAAGACTGGAGACTTATAAAGGACCAACTTTTTTAAAGTCTGATAATAAATAGTCAGGATCTGAATCTTTTCTGACTTAGGTTGTTACTGTGTGACACCAATTTTATGAAGTCCACTGCCTCTACTCCACATTTGGTGCAAACTAAGAATCCAGTACTGTTCTGGCATTCTGCTTAACAGAATCTCGACTGATCCATCTTTCCTGTAGTTAAATTATAAAATTGAATGGAAGAGGGCAATTTTTTGAGGTAATTTGAATCAGGAGGCTTGCTTTCTCTTTTTCCCTCCCCCAAACTGGACAAAATGATGTTCTCTTAAGTGCACTGAACTAAATGGAATACCTAAAGTCTCTTGGAATTACATTTCCTGCTTCTAAAGATACGCCATGTGTAGTGTGTGTATTTTAAAATGTCAAGCCATTTACTGACATAAGGGTGAACAGAGCAGACTTAAACAAGTTATGTATGTTTTACTTAATCTGAATATAAACTGTGTATATACAGAATACCAAGTGTGTATGTTTTTCTGTGTCAGCTCTGCATAATTCTGTGATTCAGAAGGTGGGGAGGGATGGTGTCGAAGGTGGCAGTACACGAACAGAAATTTAACTTGCATTATACTCCCAAATAATGGGGTGCTCTTTCAAAGGGTCCTATTTTTCAAATGCTGAATTAGTTGGAGATGTCAAGATTTAAAAAAATAAATAAATAAAAAATTGGTTACTTGATTTTTTAAAATTTTTTTTATAGTTTATGCAGATCAGAAATATTTCCCATATTGGTATAAAACAGTTATAACAGCAACTGAATCCTTGAATTCACTGAAAATGCCAAGTAGTTTGTACTGATTTAGCCAACTGGAGTAGTTTGGGGGTTTTTGGTTGTCGTGTGGTGGTTTTGTTTTTTTTTTTCCCCCCTCAAGTGCTGAGTGTGCTCAGGATCAGGAAAACAGGAAAAGGGAGAGAGAGAGAATGTGACTAAATGATGTAGGCCTCATCCTTTTTTTGGTGGGAACTATGCATGAAACAGTTGAACATGCAGGAGGATTCCTGGCAGTCTTCCTATGTTTGCCTATACAATTCAGGTAACTAAGGCTGCTAGCAATGACAGCCATTTTGGCTAAGAAAATAGATGTGCTTTACACCATTTGTAGGACACATTCATAGAATCATAGAATGGTGAAGTTGGAAGGGACCTCAAGGATCAGCTAGTTCCAACCCCCTGCCGTAGGCAGGGACACCTCCCACTAGCACAGGTCTGTGACATGGACAGAGGCATTGAGTGCAGCCTCAGCAAGTTTGCTGATGACATCCAGCTGTGTGGCACAGCAGGCATGCTAGAGGGCAGGGATGCTAGAGGGACCTGGACAGGCTGGAGAGGTGGGTACAAGCCAACATCTTGAGGTTCAACAAGACTGAGTACAAGGTCCTGCGTCTGGGTCAAGGCAATCCCAAGCACCAGTATAGGCTGGGCAGTGCCTGGCTGGAGAGCAGCCCTGAGGAGAGAGACTTGGGGGTGCTGGTGGATGAGAAGCTCAACATGAGCTGTTAGTGTGCTCTTGCAGCCCAGAAAGCAACCAGAGCCTGGGCTGCATCAAGGGAAGTGTGGTAGGCAGGTCAAGGGAGGTGATTCTCCACCTCTGTTCCGCATTGGTGAGGCCCCACCTGGAGTACTGCATCCAGTTCTGGAGCATCTATTACCAGAGGGATATGGATGTGCTGGAAGGTGTCCAGACAAGGGCCATGAGGATGCTCAGAGGGCTGAAGCACCTCTGCTGTGAGAAGAGACTGAGGGAGTTCAATCTGGAGAGGGCAAGGCTCTGAGGTGACCTTATTGTGACCTTTCAATATCTTAAGGGGGCCTGCAAGAAAGCTGGAGAGGGAATTTTTAGCATGTCAGGACTAGGGGGAATGGAGCAAATCTAGAAATGGGTAGATTCAGATGTTAGGAAGAAGTTCTTCACCATGAGGGTGGTGAGAGCCTGGAATGGGTTGCCCAGGGAGGTGATGGAAGCCTCACCCCTAGAGGTGTTTAAGGCCAGGCTGGATGAGGCTCTGGCCAGCTTGATCTAGTGTGAGGTGTCCCTGCCTGTGGCAGGGGGGTTGGAACTAGGTGATCTTTGTGGTCCCTTCCAACCCTGACTGATTCTATGATTCTACAAATCCACCTTTCACTGTGGATTTTATGTGCTTTTTTTCATGCATCTCCTTCAGCCTTTTATGAATTATTCTAGGAAGGACAATTAAATGATAAAGATGTTTTTCTCCAAAGGAATACTTAGAGTGATTATTGAACTATGTATTTACTTCATGTGTCTAATGGAGATATTCAACCTGAAAATTAAGACTGGAAATCAAATACTGCTGTTGGCATAAAGCTGAGAGCAAAATATTGTTTTCAGAATGATAATTCTTAAGAGCACTCATTACTGTTTTCCTCAAACTCTACTGATGAAAACTGTCATGAGCAATTGTGGGGATCTCACTTGTATTTCTTAGGAAAGCATACACTAGGGTGAGAATGGAAGATTTTCACATGAGGACAAAACAAACAAACCCTCTCTTCATGTGATTTGGGAATCTGGCCAAATATAAAGATATTTACTAGGATAGCCTTTGCTCTGTCAAGTGCAGTGTTGCCAGCTTCTCACATCCCACTTAGGTGATCCTTTGGAGAGCAGTTCTCCAGTGACTGGGTTTAAAAAACTTCAAATGTGTTTGGGTTTTTTTGGTTGGTGGGTTTTTTTTGTTGTTGTTTGTTTGGTTTTTTGTTGTGTGGGGTTTTGTTTTTTTTTTTTGGTAGGGTTACAGAAGTCTCAAACTGGAAAAGTCATTGTAGCTTTTGTGCACTGCATGCAGTAATTTTTACAATATGTGTATTTGTGATATCCCTGCCAATGGCAGGAGGTTGGAACTAGATGATCCTTGAGGTCCCTTCCAGCCTTGCCATTCTATGATATACATGTTTTGGTGTTCTTCACTACTTAACTTGACAGTGCTCTTTGTGCACCATGACAAGAATGTGCAAACCACAGTGGTACAGCACAAAATCTTTCCTTTAAATCACAGGGTAGATGAGACTCAGTGGCTAACTCAACTGTTTCAACAGGCAGTTTCAGAGTCAGTCAAGACCCCCTCTCCCCCACCTCACTCCCAGACAACATGGTTAAGATGTTTGTCCCTCTCGATAGTTCTTGATTTTAAATTATACAAAATTGAATGAAAGATGTCTCTTTAAATTCAGTAGAAGTTGTCCATCACATTCAGAAGTTGTTAGGGACAAGAGAGAGTAATTGCACAAGCTTTGTTTCTTGGGTAAACTAATTAAAAACACAGGTGAAGTTCAGGTTTAACAAGTTAACTGTGTGTATTTTGCCTGTGGCATGCTTTTTCTAAGAAGACTGAGAACATTCTAACACTTCTCTAAGTGTTATTTTAGTTCTTTTGCCTGGTTTCTGTTCTGCAAGTAGGCAGAACTCTGTGAGGCACTGGCACAGGTTGCCCAGGGAGGTTGTGGCTGCTCCCTCCCTGGAGGTGTTCAAGGCCAGGTTGGAGGAGGCCTTGAGTGAGCTGTGCTAGTGGGAGGTGTCCCTGCCTATGGCAGGGGGTTGGAACTAGCTGATCCTTGAGGTCCCTTCCAACCTTACCATTCTATGATAAGTAATTTTTGTCTGTTTGAACCTTACTCTACCACAATCATAGAATCACAGAATGGTTTAGGTTGGAAGGGATCTCAAAGCTCATCCAGTTCCAACCCCCTGCTGTAGGCAGGGACACCTCCCACTAGCACAGCTCACTCAAGGCCTCCTCCAACCTGGCCTTGAACACCTAATTTTTTTGTTTTTCCTCCTGAGAATCCCTACTTTAAAATTCTTTACCATTTTTCTAAATAGCTAAAACTGACTTTATTTGTGCTAGTTCATCTTTTATTGTCTTTGTGGGCTGGAGTGTGTGTTGAGCTTGTAAACCCTTTGTATTGCACAGGGACCTAGTTGTTTATACAAACAGACTTTTTAATCATGACACTCATTTGGAATGAATATTTTAAGGTACACACCATATATAGTCTGATGCTAGAGGCAAACTCATGCTCACATGTAATGTGAGAGGTGATTAATATAAAAATTATATATGTATATGCAAAACATTTTTGTCTTTGTTAGTATTAACTCTTACTCTTTCATGCTCTAAAGCTGGATAAAATTTTTATCTCCTGATAGACCAGAAGCATGAGGAAATCCAGTGATGTGAAATTACTTTGCCTCAGAAATTGGCAGCCAAGAGCTATTTTCTCACTAGACCATCTACATCAATTTTCTTGCAAAACAGTGTGTTGGCTTTCTTCTTTTCTTTAGTTTTTTGGTTGTTTTTCAAAGTGCTGTGTACTTTTGCTGTGAAATGTGAGATTTTTAAGTAGGTATTGATTGTTCCATTCTGATTAGATGTAAATATTATTGGATTTCCCAGCAATGTAAGACTTCTTAGGTAGGTGAGCATAATTCAGTAATAACCAGAGATGCAAATTCCTACTCAATCCCCCTTGAAAAAAAAAAGAGGAAAAAAAAAAGAAGAGGTAATAAGACTATGGATTGCATCCTCCCAGCTCCTATACTAGGAATTATATTATTGACTTCAGAGGATTTTTCTCCTTTTATATATTGCCCTATTATTTGAAATACATGGAAAGAAGGTTTGTGAGCTCAGTATGCAGCATTTTCCTCTTAAGCCTTAATATTAGTGTTGCAAGTGCAGAGGGCTGGACATAGATTTAGAGGCAAAAGAGTGACTGCACAGACAGTCCTCTAATCATAGAATGGTAAGGTTGGAAGGGACCTCAAGGATCATCCAGTTCCAACCCCCTGCCATAGGCAGGGACACCTCCCACTAGCACAGGTCACTCAAGGCCTCCTCCAACCTGGCCTTGAACACCTCCAGGGAGGGAGCAGCCACAACCCCCCTGGGCAACCTGTGCCAGTGTCTCACCACCCTCACTGCAAACAACTTCCTCCTAACATCCAGTCTCAATCTCCCCTCTGCCAATTTAAACCCATTGCCCCTAGCCTTTTACTAGATCATCTTTCAAATACAGCAGCATCTCAATGGAATCCAGATGCTTTTTATGCATTCATTAGCTTTGCTGAACCTTACTTTATTAGGGCTTTTTGACTTACCAATATTCAAGCTGTTCTGGTAGAAACTGATAATTGCTGTAATGAGCTATTTGTAGGAAGCATAGTAGAAGTGACAGGTTTGGAAGTGGGTGATTGAAAGGGCAGTTGGATGGCCATTTATCTGGTTTCCACATATGGTAAACAATCTCTGTTAACCCCCAAAATAACTCTTGGGCAGCTGCTGCTCTTTCAGCTGTTCATCTGGCTGCTACTAGGGCAGCTCTGGGGTTTTCAGGGAGTGTTACTCTGACTTGCAGCACTGGATACCTCCTGCTTAGGCTAAAGTCACTGTGTGTCAGTTATGTCTTTCTATTTTCATGCCTCAAATCTGACTGTGATGTAGAACACATTAAAATTAATGCTGTCTCTAATTAGGATATGGTGGGGAAGGGAGGAGGACTGGAGTGAGCTGAAGGTGTTGGCTGTTTTATACATCTCCTCCTTCCATTAGCCATGGTATTATATCAGGAAAGTTGATCTTTTATCCTTCCCTGTTCTAGATGCTATCCTTTTGAAGGAGGATGCTCTCACCTCCTACCCCAACCTCCTCAAAAATAAGGCCTGGCATTGACGTGTAAGAAGGAACAATTTGTGGACACAAACACAAGTATTAAAAATAAATTCAGGTTAATGTATTTCCATGGATGCATTACACATTTGTATTTATTTTTAGAAGGTTTTGTAGAAATAATTTTTAATGCTAAGTCATAGTCCTGAACTACTTGCCTGTCTCACCAAGAATTTTTTTATTGATATCAATCCATCTTATGTTACTGGAAAAATAATTCATGAAAAAAACAAAAACATGGTTGTTGTTTTTGTTGTGAGAGGACTTCCATTTTCCTGTCTTGGGTAGCTGTGCCTTACTAACATCATGGTTTTGGGACCTTCTGGAAACCTGTGTCAAGCAAGCTGTGTATTTCTAATCCTTCCAGATTGAATATCTATGTGAACATTTAAAATAATACCTGATGGCTTTGATCTGCTCTTTAGACAGGAAGATACCTGCAGCAGTTACTGATGGAGACAGACTCTTGGTCATTCTTGTGCCCACAGCTCAATGGTTAAGAGACATTTCTGTTCAGTATATCAGTTTGGTCTTGGAGGGAGCATGATACTTTTTTCTGCTGTCTTGAAGACCTTAACAAAAACATCTCATGAACTCTAGGTGGATTATGTTTATGCTGATAATCTGTTCAAGGCATCTGTAGTTTCTCATTTAGTTTCAGTGAATCAAAACTGGGAGCCCATCCTGAGAGCTGGACCCTACTCATGGTAATTTTATCCTGAAGGAAGTTATTTGAAGAAAATAAAGTTCTGGTCCTTGCTGCAATCCCAAGATTCTGAATGAAGGACACAAGTCATTATACTTCAACCTAACACTAGAGGTGATTCTGCACTTTTACTCTGCTCTCCTCAGAGCCCAGCTGCAGTCNACCTGTGCTAGTGGGAGGTGTCCCTGCCTATGGCAGGGGGTTGGAACTAGATGATCCTTGAGGTCCCTTCCAACCTTACCATTCTATGATTCTATGATATGGGCATGGAGGTACCTGCTTCTGAATCCTGGTCTAGTATTCTCAAACTTGTTAACAGTGGAGGTAAAAATAGTAATAGGCTTTATGGAGGTTTGTAATTCATACAAAAAACCCAAACCAAACAAACAAAACAAACCCCACAGGATGGTTGTGAAATACATGTGAAATGCCAAATGTGAGTCTGGGGTAAAGCATGATGACATTTGAATTTAGTAATGTGCTCTTGAACTGCTTTATTACAACAGTGGAGTTGCCTGAGTGGTAAGAAAGAATTTTCTAAAGGAGTGATCTCAATCTGTAGCAGCACTGCTGGAAAACAGCTGTGCAGAGCAGATCTAGTGTATTTGCAGGCTCATTCCATGGGAAGTTCTGCTCTCCTTTCAAAGCTGATGGGAAGGACTGCATTGACAATAGATGATACTGAGCCTTTTATCTCATACATACACAGTTTTCTCTGCAGGTTCAAGGCCAACACTCTGAACTATGCTGATGGTGTTTGTGAGGTAGTCACTTATTTCTGCTGGAGGTTTGGACAGTAGCTGCTAGACGTTGCCATAGGAGATGGATCAGATGCATTTGAAAATGAAAGGTTATGGACCTCATATGGAAGGTGCATAATTTATTAAAATAGAGTCTGTTGTGGTGTGGATTTGCCACCCACAAACTGGAAACTTGTGTCACATTTCTCCAGGGCAAAGCCTCTAAATAGAAATATAATGTTATACTTGCTGTGTTCTTGCATGTTATGGTATCATTGCCATTCAGCACCAACAAGCCCCACATTTTGCACTTCATGGTTCACATTCTCCATCTTACCATGAAATACAGCAACAGGGTTTCCCTATGCTCAGAGGGGTTTGCATTTCTAATCCTGTTCTATTCCTTTGAAGGACAGACAGCTCCATCCATGCCAGAAGTACTTTGTTTAATATATCATCAATCTAAGACACATTTTGAAAAGGGGCAACCTTAAATATGGTCCTGTCAAAGAGAGTTATGGCTCCAACATTTATTACTGCTACTTGCAAGAGGGAAGGGATGAAGCACAGGAAACATGCAGTAAAGATGGGCAAGAAGTTCTTCTGACATGCACTACTGTAGCTGCAGTCACTAATTTTTGTTAGTGGAAGATCAGAGTCACAGAATGTCAGGGGCTGGAAGGGACCTCGAAAGCTCATCCAGTCCAAGCCCCCTGCCAGAGCAGGATCTCCTACAGCAGATCACACAGGAAGATGTCCAGGGAGGTTTTGAATATCTCCAGAGAGGGAGACTCCACATCCCCCCTGGGCAGCCTGTGCCAGTGTTCTGTCATCCTCACAGTTTACATGTTTACATGAAACTTCTTATGCCTTAGCTTCACCCACTGCCTCTTCTCCTGTCATTGAGCATCATCGAGCAGAGCCTGGCTCCATCCTCCTGGCACTCATCCTTTATATATTTATAAACATGAATCAGGTCACCTCTCAGTCTCCTCTAAGCTAAAGAACCCCAACTGCCTCAGTGTCTCCTTGCAAGATGCTGTCCAGAATATATCAACAAACTGTAATCAAAATGCTGATGCGAATTAGTTACACTATGTGAAAGCTTTGTTAAAAGTTGAGGAAAAAATAATCTTAACAGATGTTGAAAGCATGGCCTTCCAGCAGCTACTGAACTGACCCATAAATGAGCCCAAAATTTGAGCAAAAAAAGATTTGTGTGCAATTCCCAGACTTTTTAATCACAACCTTCAGTAGCCAAGGTAGTGTATAGATGATGGTTATCCATTGCTCTGTTTGGAATAGCAGACAGTACATTTTCTCCCAGAAGCTGCCAGCAGCAGATGCACCTNATTCTATGATTCTATGACCTCAGCACAGAAAGCTTGTGCAGAGGAGGAAAAGGGGGATGCCAGGTGTCTTCTACTCCAAGTGGAAAGCTGCTCTGATCCCACTGCAGTTGGCATGATGGCAGACATGGTACTGCAAGTTGAAACAATTGCATGCATTACCCTTACCATCACTTAAAAAAAAACATGGAATAAATAAAAAGAACTGAAATTCCATGCTTCTGGAGCTGGTTTAGTGTTTGTGACAAACATAATGCAGCCAACTTTCTGCAGGTTAAACTCCATAATGTATAATTGCAATAGGTAGTAAGAGATGTAAATTTCCTGTATTTCCAAAACTGAATGTTGAGTCTTGGCACCACTGCAAAAGAGTTTTAAGCCTGCCCTTTGAGCCCTGTGACCATCAGCACCATACAAATGTTAAACCTCACCATGAGCACTATGAGACAGCATGATATGTCTTCCTTTCCTTAAACCAGACAGAACTGAAGACTGAGTAAGAAATGCAGGAGTTCCATGGGGATGGATTGTGTGCAGACACAGCAAACTCTTAGACTCACCAGAGCTTTCCAACACTAAACACTGGGGCATCCTCTTGTGTAATTTTAATAATATGCCTGCTACGTGCCACTGATGCCAAAGATTTCACCACTGATACAGGGAAAAATTAATCCTTTAACTCACCATTGAAGAGTAACAAATATGCTGATCTCTTCCAGTGTATTCTTCCACTGTGCAGCACAGATATGCTTACTGCATGAAGGGAGCTTGGAATGGGATGATTATGGCTCTGATCTGGAATAAATAAAATCAGCATCCTAATTCTCTTCTGTTCCCTCTCCATTTTCCTTTATCACTCTTTCACCTGTGTTTCCTTCCACTACACCACAGGAGTTAGGAGACTCCAAAAACATTTGATTATGTCGAAAAGGAGGAAAAAAAAACCAAAAAAAGGTTGTGTACAGGATCATTCTAAAGCGAATATCCAGGTGGTTACTGCTTTTTCAGTCACTTTCTGACCTTTAAAGTACCTCACTGTTTGCTACAGTACTTAATTTTCCTTTTGAGTTTTCCTGCTGATTTCTTAAGTGATGCTTTGAAAAGAAACTTGGACTTTGTGCTTTAATATCTGTATGCATGATGCTCTCCAATATATCAAATTTTAATGCAGAGGAAAACAAGCAGAGGTCAGAGAAAATACACAACATACAGAATGGCCAGAGTGATCAAGGATAGGGCTTAAGCTCAACATTTCATGACCACACCTCAGGTTTAGTGACAGCATGTTACAGGTGCCAGGCATCTTTGTCATCAGCAGTGCAAGTGTGTTGCTTTGCACAGAGATCTGTTTTTCTTGCACTTGTTTTTATCCTATCAGGTATATGAGTTTAACCAAGTCTGACCTATAGCTGCAAATTTTATCAGGTTACATACCATAATGTTTCTCTGGGGATTCCCTTGGTGCTGTGCTGGATAATGAACCAATGCAAATGCTTGAATTTGGACTCTGTCTGAGATACACACAGAAGAATTCACAAGCAGATTCACTTTTCAGCAGTTGCAGGTGAGGCACGTTTATCTCGGGAAGCCTCAGGTTTGTGCAGATTCAGATTTGGGCTGAAGTTCCTATGCTGTGTCCTTAAGAATATCAGAAATTTCTTTGGCTTCCCATGTGTGACTGTTGTGTCAAGTGGTGTGGTGAGTAGCCTGTCTGGTACATGTCTTCCTGTGATAATGGAAAAACAGTGTCCCCTTGCTAGAGTTGGCAGAATTGCTTCAATTCCAGGAAGCAGTGTCTCTTCTGAAAGTGTTCTTGTGGACACTGAAAGCAGACCTAACCTGTCTGCAGCAAAGTGCTATACAAAATATAGCAGGCTAAAGAACCCACCAGCTGGGAATGGTAGAATCATAGAATGGTTTGGTTGGAAAGGACCTCCAAAGCTCATCTGTTCCAACCCCCTGCAGTAAGCAGCAACATCCTTCATTAGAGCCCCTTCAAACCTAACCTTGAGTATCTCCAAGGTAGCCTCAACCATCTCCCTGGGCAACCTGCTCCAATGTTCCACTACCCTTGTGGTAAAGTACTTCTTCCTAATATCCAAGCTGGATCTGTCTTCTCTGATTTCAAACCCTTGCCCCTTGTCCTGTCAGTACATGATGTCTGGCAGAAGTGGGAAAGGCAAGCTGCTGTGCCACAGAAATGCCAAGTATTAGCAGGTAATTAGCATGAATCTTGTATTTAAAACTATGAGATAAACAGGTCTGAAAGAGGCCTTGACAAGAGGATGTCAAGAAAATCTAATTTCCATGTTGACCTAAGCTGGTCAATTTAGAGACAGAAAGCTGTCTTCCACACTTAGCTAGTACTGCACCAAAACCTCCTTAAATGATCTCATGCAGTCTGTGCATTGCTCTCCCCCAGCCAAAGCCATTGCTGCTAGGGAGCCTGAAGGGGGCCTGATTTTTGTGGAATATTCTACCTTATGAAAGTGGGACCTCCTGCTAGGATCTCGAGTTAGATGCTCACAAGCAGTGATTCAAAGCCTTGTCACTTCAGGAACTGTACATTTGTCACAGAACGAAGTGGCAGAGGATATTGAAGGTTTGAGAGAGATAGAATCATAGAGTCATGCTCACAGAATATTGAAGGTTAGAGAAGAGTGTGCTAGTTGAGGTGTAATGTATGAAGAAACAAATACAATTCCTGCTTACAGAGGATTTATGCAATATCACAAATCACTGCATAGCCATTTTCAAGCCATTCTTTGAGATTAACACAAAGCAAACAGGCTTAAAACCCCCAAGTAGTGTGAATAGGTAGAAGTTTTAAAAAATGAGTAGTATTTGAAATGACTCAGTAAGTGCTATCAGGAGAGCTCTGGCATAATCACAGCATAAGAAGCAGCAAACTGAGATTGCTTGTATTCACAGGCACTGTTGCTGTGTAATTATCAAAAGGCTGAGTTGAAACTGAGCAAGTCTGTCAAAAAAATTCAGCACGTGTCAGGAAATATTTCCTAGCTAATAAATAACGTGGCAAAAATCTCCCTTGTAGAAATCACCAGCTCCTTTGCATATCTGAATGATATGTAATGGGAATAAGTGAATACAGAGTCAGCAATTGTGTGAGAAAAGAAGCCACATTACTGCTTTTATTTTTGGCTGTGCCTGGGGTCAGAAGTTCCTTTGTTCTTTCTTTACCTCCCATTAGAGCAAACATAGTCTGCTTCTTTTCTCTTAAGGCTCTTTCTTCCTGTCCAATTTTTTTTTTTTTAATAAAATAAAAAATGTCTGTCTGTGTTGCAAACCATGACTGTGTTGGCTCATTATTATTACTTTCAGTGCTTGCATGTTAATCAAATACTGCCTTATCCTACATTATAATACTTTTCAAAGGACAAAACCCTCTATAAAGAGACAGAGTAGTGGAGCTGTAAATCGTCGAGTTAAAACTTCAAACACTAATACTCAATGTGTGTGCTGTTAAAGTATTCACATGCATCAAGTATGTACAGTGTATAAGGCTACTTAGATAATACCATGCTTTATTTATTAATGCTTCCATGATTTTGCATACTGCTGCTTGTCAGATATGCAAAACTGACTCCTATTGTTTTGCCTTTCAGCTTTCAAGCTCATCGGGGTCAGCATCATTACTTTAAAAGTTGCTGCTGTGCCCGAAATGCAGTGGAGAACTCACCCATTTGCTTCAGGTGCTTAGAGCAGGGAAAAGTAAATAATCACACTGTATATGTGCATGATGTTAATGTTTGTAAGCATGGTTCCTTCTGTGGACACTCTGAACTCAAGGATGAGCAGACCTGTTTCTCAGATTGCTATTAACAAGCAGCTCAACTAACAAATGTGTGTCTGTTTCATGGTTATCACTGTTCACCATGAACAGATGGAATTTTATGGTGACAGTAGGGGTAGGACTTAGCTCTGCATGCATCACAAACCTCAACCTCTTGCTTCTGGAGGAAGGACTCAGTCTGGTTTTGGTATTGATGTATAGAACTCTGCCAGTGGAGACTACATATGTGAGGAAAGGCAAGGAATTACTGCATTTGTGCCAGCAGTAACAATGCATCTGGAGGCTTTTAGTGGCCCTAGAACATTAAGTTGCTTTATCCTTTCCCAGTGGTTCATTTTCTGTCAGACATCAAGAAAACACTGACATGACAAAGGTGTTTAGCCTTGAGTGACACACAGCTCTCTTTTCCTGTTTGTGAACAAACTTCCATAATTATTAAAGTCCTAGCATGTAAGGTGCTTAGGGATAGTTGTTTGATCATGTGGTGGATGTTTTCATAGAATGGTAAGGTTGGNTTCCATGTCCTTCCTGTGCTGGGGGCTCCAGAACTGCACACAGGACTGCAGGTGGGGTCTGAGGAGAGCAGAGCAAAGGGGCACATGTGACTGGGCAGTAAGCATGCATTTGTGTATGGCACCATATGATTCAGCATCCCCAAGCAAGTTGGCTTGTGCAGGAAGGGACAGCAATGAGCTCGTTGCTGTGATCTAAGCAAGCATCCTATGACATTCAGTGCCCTGACCCAGTACCCCATTTTTGCCACTCAATAAAATTTAATGTGGAAGTCCTATAGAAGGGGAAGATGATTCTGCTTTCATAATGTGTATCTTTCTCTTTCACACTCGTTCTTTCACTGATTTCACTGTCTCACTTGCATATTCAGAAGCACCAAGATGTGTGGCCAAGTGATGAGGTAGGATTGCTTAGAGTGACAGAGTAAAAGATGCTGACTATTAAGTCCTCATCATATCTGCTGTTTTTTTTCTTGATTGTTGATCACACAGTTGTTTTTGACTGTACCTTTTGTACTTTTTAGGAGTTGACAGTGATTGCAATCTTAGCCTTTTCATTCTGTACTATCTCTGCAAGTCAGTAGGCAACGTTACTGCCTTCCTGTGTCCTTCAACCACCTTTCTGAGTGTTTATAGCTCTAATACTGTTCTTTATCTTCTTGCCACCTCTTAATGATTTGGTTTTTGTCTTTTATTTTACAAAACCAGGCTCCTTGAGAAACTGCATGCAGAAGTGCTGTTGACAGGCTCCCCCAAATACCCATTTCTTAATCCTTCTTTGACTGTTTCTTTTGGTGCTTTCACAACACATNGCAGAGTACAGGGGGAGAATGACCTCCCTGCTCCTGCTGGCCACACTATTCCTGATGCAGGCCAGGATGCCATTGGCCTTTTTGGCCACCTTCCCATTCATACTTCATTAAAACTATGCTTCATAGTCCTGTTATAGATCTCTGTACATTTAATTAACTGTTAGGGTGCAGCAATATCCTTTGCCAAAGTACAAGTGTGTTCCTTAATACCTTTGAATTCTCTAGTCCTTCAGTATGAGAGATACAGTGTAAAAGCTGCAGATGTGTACTCTGAGGAGTCACTGCAGTGTTCCCCTTCTGCCTTATATACTCTGAGCAGTCACTGTAATGTTCCCCTTCTGCCTTGTCCTCCCTCTGGTTACAGAATACCAGAATGTGTGCAGCATGCAATGACCTGATGAGTCCATGTTGCCTTATGACAAGCACTGCACCTGAAGAAATTGCTGCGTTGTGCTTTCTACATTTATCTTTTCTGGCCCCTTATTAATTGGAAACTAAAAAAAAAAGTCTTGTATGCACCTTGTGAAAGCAGTGTGAACTTAGAAAAAAATAGAAGATAGTGATTTCATTAGCTTTTATTGTAATTAAATGGTCCAAGAGACAGAGGAAGTGTGCGTGTATATCACAGGCATAGTAAGCTGAGTAGATAGCGGAAAAATTAGCTTTTTCTTATCAAGAGTTTGAAGGATATTTGTTTATTTTCCTAAGAGGCATTATCAGCACTAGAAATGCAAGTTCTAATACCTGTTCTGCAAGAACAGATATCTTTTAACAGGCAAATCTTTTGAGAGTCACTGGCTCAGTCATCTACAGTGATGTGATTTTTTGGCTTTGGCCTTTTGGCAGGGTTGTGGGGTGTTCTGTTTGTGCTAGTTTGTGTTAGTTTGTGGTGGTCAGTTTGTGTTAGCTGGTTGGTTGTTTTCCTGAACCATTTGTGATGATGAAGTAAAATAAAGTGAATTGATGCTTAATTTTTTTAAAAAGGGGAAGAGGGACCATAATGATTTAAAGTTATGTTCTTGTTCATAGAGGCCTTGTGTTTCTTGGATGTATGTGAGAAATAATAGACTCTAATACACACAATTGTGTAAATATAATTAGCATTTGCTTTTGCAGGGCTGAGATGGCAGTTAGAAGTGATGAAGCAATCTTTCTTTTATTGGAGCTCAGGTAGGGGAAAGGTCTTTCATTTCCTTTCCCAAACTCTTGGTATTTGTCAAACAGAAGAGAGATGAATGAAAGTGGACTGTAAAATGCTAGAATTAAAATACAGTGATAAAATATATATTTAATGCTCCTACAAGACCTGTCTCTTTTTTTTTTTTTAATTTTAATTTCCATTTCTCCACTGAGACCATTCCCTTCTGGAGCCTAATTTTGTGTTATAATTTAGGTCATAACTTCTTAGAACCTACATACCTGAAGCTAGTTGCTATATCTAGCAGCATTAATTTGAATTCTGAATATAAGGCATTGTAAGACCTTGTTTTACAAAAGCATTGAGTACACATTGCTTCTGTGAATGTCTCTAAATCTAGAGCTTGTGGTATTTAATACAAAATGAGCATGTTGTTCATAGAGTCATAAACAGCCCATGCTGGAAGGGACCTCAAAAGATCATCTGGTTCAGCTTTTTGTGAAAAGGGGAGCCTGGATGAGATTATCATAGAATCAACCAGGTTGGGAGAGACCTCCAAGATCATCCAGTCCAACCTATCACCCAGCCCTAGCCAATCAACTGAGGCACTAAGTGCCTCATCCACTCTTTTCTTGAGCACCTCCAGGGATGGCCACTCTACCACCTCCCTGGGCAGCCCCTTCCAATGCCAATCATTGTCTCTGTATCCAGCACTCCATCCAGTTGTCTCTTGAATCTTCACAGAAGTGGGTTTATTGATATAAGGCCAGGTTGTTCAAGGTTGTCCAACCTGTTCAAGGCCAGGTTGGACAAGGCCTTGAGTGACCTGTACTAGTGGGAGGTGTCCCTGTCTATGGCAGGGGTTTGGAACTAGTTGATCCTTGAGGTCCCTTCCAACCTTACCATTCTATGATATGTAGACACCCTATAGTGGCAGAGGAGATTTTAAAAAAATACATAAATTAATTTCAAAATTCAGCAAGTATTTGCCTCTAGGATTACAACCTTTGAAAGAATTAGTTCATTTTGCACCAAAACTATAATTACCACCTCCTGTTTTTGCAAAGCTAAAGAATGACAAAATGAATAGTGGGTTTTTGGTATTTTTTTTTTTTAGGTATTGTACTTCAGAGATTTGATAAAAGATAACAAGAAGACTGTTTTCAATAAATAACTGATAGTCTGTCTTAGATAATTTGAATCTAGGTTTTCATCTCTCTTCTGTCTTAGATAATTTGAATCTAGGTTTTCATCTCTCTTCTGTCTTAGATAATTTGAATCTAGGTTTTCATCTCTCTTCTGTCTTAGATAATTTGAATCTAGGTTTTCATCTCTCTTCTGTCTTAGATAATTTGAATCTAGGTTTTCATCTCTCTTCTGTCTTAGATAATTTGAATCTAGGTTTTCATCTCTCTTCTGTCTTAGATAATTTGAATCTAGGTTTTCATCTCTCTTCTGTCTTAGATAATTTGAATCTAGGTTTTCATCTCTCTTCTGTCTTAGATAATTTGAATCTAGGTTTTCATCTCTCTTCTGTCTTAGATAATTTGAATCTAGGTTTTCATCTCTCTTCTGTCTTAGATAATTTGAATCTAGGTTTTCATCTCTCTTCTCTCTCTTTATTTTGGATTTTGATTTTTCTGCTGCTTTCCTAGAAAGCAATGGGATATTTTTCAGCCATTGCTTTCTGTCAATGAAGGATTTGAAGGTGAATGTGCACCCACTGGTCTACATAATATTCTCCCTGCTGTCTAAATCTGAGAATTATGGGGGTCTAAACTAATAATCATAGTGTCAGACTTAAGTATGTGTCAGGGAGAAGTATAAACTGAGTTAGAGCATAAGGATCTGTGTCTGATTGGCAGCTGCTAGTTACCAAGGAAAGCAGTGATGTTTAACAACGTGTGGACATTATAAAGATGGCCTTTTTAACTTGACAGCAGCTTGTAAGGTCACTCCTGTCAGCTGTTTTGGTGTCCTTGTTTCTTTTACCATCACTATGTTTGGGAAATGAAAGGCAGTGCTAACCTTGTTCCAGTGTTTTATTTGCAAAAGGTCTCTTCTGGCTGTAATCTCCCTCTCTGTAATTCTCTGCAGAGCAAAATCAAAAGCTAGCTCAGTGAAAGTGATGTTAGCTTGTGTGTTTCACATTGTGCATAGCTCTTGCACGGGCTTGACTTCTTTATTTGTGGCCACAATCCCACATCACAGCTCTGTTGCTGTGTCCTAAACACGTGAGACCTTTAAGCAGATGAGTTAATTTATGTCTTTATTATCATAAGACCTAGACTATGAGTTGTGGAGCTGACTTCCATAACAAAGATCATCTGCTTCCATGTCTGCAAAGCAAAAATGTAAACCCAAGTGGTTTTGTATTAGTTCTGTAAAGTCTTCATGCATGCAAACATGAGACACTTGGTTGTGTTCATTTGCACAATGTTACCAGTATTAAATCAACCCACATAAAATGGGAAGGAAAGAACAAGATGATTGTAATGCTACCAATGTTTAAATGTTCCAAGAGTGTGCATTGCCAGTGGAAGGGACATGAGTAGACAGGTAAACTCTAGATCTGTGTTGGCTTCTTATGGAGCGTTACACAGGGTAGGACAAGAAAACATCAGACTTTGATGATCCTTAGGAGAGAGGCTGTCTGAAGCCCTGCCTGTCCCCCAGCACAACAATAATCTATCTTTTGCTTTTTTGCATAACACATGCAGAGCTGTTTTGCAAGTGTTTACTGTCCTAGAAGAATTTTTTACCTTTTTTTTTTTTTAGTTTGGACTGCAAGTATAGGATAATGTTGGAGTTCCCTGTCTGCAATGGACTTTGACAGGCTCATTAGAGATGGAATTTCTTCCTCAATACATCTGTAAACTACTGTGCAAATTGTCATTTCTTTCAGAAATTATGTTTCATGTGTTTCCCAGAGCTGTAATTCAGAACTAAATACTGGGCACATGCTGGATCATAGGACTGGAAAATAGGCTGTTGGAAAAAGCCTTAGCCCTTCCTAATTCTAAAAGGTTTTGCTCTTTAAAATGTAGTGACTCTAACTGTGATGTTGAAGACTTTCCCCCCAAAAAAATCCTAAAATGGTTATCTCTTCAAAAACTTAGATACAAAAAACAAAAAGGAGATTTAAGACAAGGTGTCTTCTCAGTTGTTAGCTTTTCACTGTGTTAACTTTTCAGCTGTGCTGCTAAAGAATAGGTCTGTGAGAGAGACAACCTGAGCCTGTAGATACTCTTGGGTATATAGAATCATAGAATGATAAGGTTGGAAGGGACCTCAAGGATCAGCCAGTTCCAACCCCTGCCATAGGCAGGGACACCTCCCACTAGCACAGCTCACTCAAGGCCTCGTCCACCCTGGCCTTGAACCCCTCCAGGGAGGGAGCAGCCACAACCTCCCTGGGCAACCCGTGCCAGTGGCTCACCACCCTCACTGCAAACAACTTCCTCCTAACATCCAGTCTAAGTCTCCCCTCTGCCAGTTCAAACCCATTGCCCTTGTCCTGTCATTACAAGACCTTGTCAATAGTCCCTCCCCAGCCTTCCTGTAGCCCCCTTCAGATCCTGGAAGGCTACTCTAAGGTCTCCTGGCAGCCTTCTCTTCTCCAGGCTGCAGAGCTCCAACTCTCTCAGCCTGGCCTCATAGCAGAGCTGCTGCAGCCCTCTGATATTGAGCTGGGAGAGAGATCTGATCCTGACGTGAAGGGTTGTTTGGTAGCAATGTTTTTAAAGAGGAATAGCTTCCTGTTAAGGTGGTGGCTATGGTCTTTGAAATCGAGTTTTCAGCTCACATCTCAGGCTTAGTCTGATTATAGACAAAGCCTATCAGTCTGCCTTGACACTCTGTGCTTTGGAAGATCAGAGTGTTTTCTTTCTGGATAATTACAGATCACATCTTTCTGGATAATTTTAGATCTAGGGCTGTAGGGGTGAGAACTTATTATGTTTACAGAGTGTTTATTAGACAGGATCCTCCTATGGTAAAGCCCACAACCGTAATTGTGCAAGAAGTTTGTGTGCTGTGGGGAAAAGTCCTAAGTCTTGCCATTTTGACTGCAGCTAAGCCTTTGTTTGCACAGCATTCCTGTTTGCACTGTGCAGGTAAGCCAGCCACTCCAAAAATTCAGTGGGAATCTCTTCCCACTGCCTGGTTACTGTATGGTTTTTTTTCTGCAAATGGCAAATTTGTGTCGTTACTTTTTATTACTTAACCGTTGCCAGGGATTAATTCATCCTCATTCGCTGCCTCTCCCTGCTCCTTACAGCATCGGGGAGGGTTCCTCGCTCGCTCAGCGCTGTGACATCTGCTGTCTGACTGTGGCATCGCAAGGCTCCCGAGAGCGCTGCTGAAAACACGCAGGCGGTTTTGTATGTGGAATTACATAGCTGCCTTTCCAACGGAGCACCTTTTGAGTTGAAATTAATTTATTTCCTCGGAAGCATTTAGAACTACAGCGCGAGGGTGTGTAATTTCAGTCTGTCTTAGTAAAAAAAAACCAAAATTCTCTGAAGCACTGAAAGTTAGACTACATCTAATTCCTTTCATTGCCACCTTTGAGGAAATAACTGCTTAGAATTGTAGATTTGAGGAAAAGAGTGTTGACATTAAGTAGGTAATTTATCTTTACCTCCTTTGCCAACTGTAAGTGCAAAAGCAGGAAAATGCCCCAAATAAGCTACCTTTATCAAGTACCCAATTAGCTGAGCTCTTACGCTTCAACATAAGACAGGTCACAAATGGGATGATAAAAAGGGAATTCTTTTATAGCCTGATTTTTAGATGAAGAAAAAACATGCATTTGATCACAGTCGTTGGTTTTCCTGACAGCACTGTAGCTTGTGAATTATTCCACATTAATACAGCTGTATGCAACTGGGTATTTTCAGTTCACATCTTTTTTTTTTTTATTTTTTTTTTTTTTTATAGCTTTGGCTTTTTCTGCAGCTTAATGTGGCACAGCCTTGTCCACGTTAGTGAATACTGAGGCCCGTTAGGATTGGATTTGTACAGTGAAATAGTTGGAGCTGAGGACCTGATACACAAGCTGCATTCATTTAAGATTTTTACAGTTGGCTAGTTACAGTCTTGTCCCAGCAGCTGAGCTTCTGCAGCATTCCTTAGCATACACTCTGGAATGCATCTGCTGGTTATCCAGTTTGTGCTCTTTCAGACTCAGTCATGTACCTCAGCCTAGGCTGGAGCAGGCTGTGTCAAAAGGGATGGATGTATTCCTCCACAGAATTCAAACTCACTCATTGGCTTCTTTCTCAGCTGAAGCTGCCTGTTGCCCTGCTTTTATTGCACACTGGCTCACCAAAAGCAGTGGAACATGTGTCATGGTAGGGTTTCAGTTGATGATGTTACTGCTACTAACATGCTGATTGGACTTATACCTGGTACACATTCGAATTTTTATACCTCCAAGTCTTTCACAGTACTCAGACAGTGAAACAATTTTAGTTAAAATCTAAGTCTACCTCCAAATCTTTCACATTACTCAGAGAGTGAAACAATTTTAGTTAAAAATCTAAGTCTAGCTCCAAGCATCCACTACCAGCACCTCCAAGTCTACCACCAGCATCCCCAAAAGAGCACCGGGATCATCCTCATCCTCTCTGCTTTTGGGGCTTGAGAATGATGCTCCCTACCCCATACTGACCTTTCATGTTACTCAGAGTGAAACAATTTTAGTTAAAATCTAAGTCTACCCTCAAGTCTTTCATATTACTCAGAGAGTGAAACAATTTCAGTTAAAAATCTTAAGTCTACCTCCAAGTGTTTCATATTACTCAGAGTGAAGCAATTTTAGTTAAAATCTAAGTTTACCTCCAAGTGTTTCATATTACTCAGAGAGTGAAACAACTTTGGTTAAAGTCTAAGCCTACTTCCAAGTGTTTCATATTACTCAGAGTGAAACAATTTTAGTTAAAATCTAAGTCTACTTCCAAGTCTTTCATATTACTCAGAGAGTGAAACAATTTTGGTTAAAATCTCAGCCTACTTCCAAGTGTTTCATATTACTCAGATTTTTAACTGAAAGTGTTTCACTCTCTAAGTCTACCTCCAAGTCTTTCATATTACTCAGTGAGTGAAACAATTTCAGTTAAAAATCTCAGTCTACCTCCAAGTCTTTCATATTACTCAGAGTGTAACAATTTTATTTAAAATCTAAGTCTACTTCCAAGTCTTTCCTATTACTCAGAGAGTGAAATAATGTTGTGTAAAATCTTGTAACCTCACAGATGGCACTAAAACCCAGGCAGGAAATCCAGCATGTCATTATGGAAAAAAAAAAATTAAAAAAAAAATATTACATGAGATGTGTAAATTTGATTCATTAATCTTAGTTAGTGGCACTAAGGCAATATTATTGAGCTAAAAAGGTAAAATATTAATGAGGCCTGAGGTATGGCTTTAGATGAGGTATTTTCACTGCAGCCAAGCTTTTTGGATGCTGCTTCTAACTTTATCATTGACTTGCTGTGTAACCAGGAAACTCAAATTTCCATAAATTCTTAACTTTTTTACTTCAAAACCCCAAGGGCTCCCAAAGACATGTAAATACAGTGACTTTTAATTTAGAGAACTTAGTATATTAATAGCAGGTTATGTCACAGGAATGTTAAAAATTATTTTAAAAAAGAAAAAAAAAAAAAAAGGAAGAAAAAAACCTCAAATAGAAAACCTCAACAGCTGAGACCTTCAAAAGAAGGCTGAAAATAGCTAAACACTGCCTGTTTATACTGCTGAAATATTTTAGTACTGCAAAAAGTAAAGTTATATTATCCCAAAGAAATATTTCAGGGTTTCACCATTTTCCAAACCTTATAAACTCTTGCTATCTTTTCTGTCCAAAAGTCAGTTTTCTTCCTGAAATCTTTTGTCTCATTATTTTCCATCATCACTTTAAGTATTAGAAGGATGACACATAGAGTATTTGATCATATTATTGAATATAGCTTTGAAGATGACAAAAAAATACCTCTAAGTGTATTGCACATTCAACATTGCTTCTTCTGAAGTGTTTTTAGACACTGAAAAGATGTGATTCAGCCTATAAAAATCATAGAATTCATAGAATCAGCCAGGTTGGAAGACAGCTCCAAGCTCACCCNGGTTGTTGTGGCCAAAGTGCAGAACCTGGCACTTGGCCTTGTTAAATCTCATCCCATTGGCCTCTGCCCACCCATCCAGCTTGCCCAGCTCCCTCTGCAGAGCCCTCCTACCCTCCAACATACTACTTCATACTACTAGTTTCTAGTACTAATTTGAAAAGTTCTTAACGTGTGCTCTTATTTCCACGTGAACATTTGGTAAGGTCTTGTCAACAGTTAAAATACTGAAGGACCTCTACCTTGTTGGGATGCAAACTACTCCAGGCATCTGTTTATTAAAGTTTATAAACAGTTTGTCTCACAACCTGTGTTTGGAAAACAGTGCAACACAGTTGACCTCTGTTTTCTTGCCTTGAATTCAGAAATCTCAGGAGCTGCAAGGTAACAGTCTGAAGTTGTGATCAAAATCCAGTAGTGGTCTCTTCTAACATTGACAGTAATGCCTACAGTAGCAGTGATAACCCTTTTGATTTACTTAGGAGGATGTGGCATTTTATGTCAAGTTCAGTTCTTAAAGTTCTAATATGACTTCAGCTTTCATTTTAAAAAAAGAGGGGGGGGGGGGAAACCTCCAGATTTTCATAGTTGCAACTATAATTTGAGGAACTTCTAAAGCTTCCCAACCTGAAGGTGCTTTTAAAGCAAACGAGAAGAGCAGCTCCTCCTTCCCCTCCACCACTTGGTGAGGCCTCTTTCTTTTCAATTCTGAGACACCTGAGGTTGGGAGACTGCTAATGCTTGTTGTGATAATGGCTGAAGTGAGACATATTACCATAGTTTAAGGGGCATTTTACAGGAACACCATTTTGTCTAGCATATTCTTTTTTTCTCAACTGTACATTTTTATAGTCTTCAGCTCTACTGTGGAATTATCTGAATCTTCAATTTCTTATTTAAAATGGTACTTATTGTCACTTTCAATATATTTCACTGTCTCTCTCTTTCACAATCAGTTTGCAAAAGTCTTTTGCTGTAGAGATGAAATATAATTTTAAGGTCAGCTGTAACAATCAATATTAACAGGTGTCTTTATTCTGTTCAAGTCTCTTTACAAAGTAAAACATTCTTCTAACTATGGTATGTGAGCTAGAAAGTGATGCACTCCACAAGTTTCCAAATATGAATCATAGAATCATA
>WBNM01010712.1:0-36226 GCA_013399055.1 Ramphastos sulfuratus | reverse complement strand
ATTCTATGAGTCTATGATTCTTAAATATTTGTCTTAAAGTAGTGTGAATATTTATGTCAGAAGCCTTGCAAAGAATTCTTGGGGCAGGGTATTGTTGATGGAATTAAAAGGAAGAAAGGGTTCAAGAACATTGTGTTAAACTAGAAAAGAGAGCTGGCTTCACAATACTTCATTAGAAACTAAGATTCTTTAGTGCATCTGCTTCTCCTTTTGAAGAAAACAAGTATGAAGTCCCCAATAAAATATTTCAATGCTTTGAAATAAGATTTTGCAGTAGACACCTTGTGTTTTCAGGTGCCTTTGTGGTCTGTTTTTCAGTTTCTAAGTGCTCTGCTAATATTGGAAGATTGTGTTCTATTTAGGTTTTTTTTCTTGCTTCTTCTAATACAGCTGTAAATATAATTCCTTTCCCAGAGGCATACTCAACAAGTGTTTCATTAAAAATACATAATTTGGTGCTAGTAAGCAACATTTTACAGTGAAAAATACACATTTATTTTCTGCCAGCCCATTTTTAATGGTTAACTTAACAGTCTTAGCTCATCTTTCGAGTTTAAAATAGCTTCCATTTTGTAGCATTTAAAGCATTCAGTAAAGCTTTGGAGGTTTTAAAATATAGGTAGATATGAAGGAATCTTTGCCTTTGGCTGGCTTACTGAAAAATCAAACCATCCACTTTTTACTTAGTTTTATTCTGTATTTGAAACACAACATTTTATTAATCCTGTTTGCTGAATTTACTGTTGTCTGCACCAGATAAAATGTGTTAAAAATTAGTTTCACAACTAGTTCCTCTTGGAAAATTAAACTAGTTCTCAGAGTGGCTGATACTCATAAGTAGGTTCACACTTTGCACTCTGAGATCTGGGTTTGGATCTCACCCATCCAAGCAGAGCTGAAAGAATAATTCACAAGCCCCTGAGGTTAACAACCTGCTTTATGATAACGATTAACCCTCATCTAGTAGGAAGTACATGGTGACTGCTTCCAAGAAGTCAGATTGAGTTGCATGCACACTAGCTTCTCATCATGACTTTAGTATTCTGCTCTGCAAGTTTTGTTGCTTTATATTTAATGCAAGTTCTTCACAATACCACAGTGCATTCTAAAGTTTCAGCATCTGTTATGAAGTTGTGAAGATGGACATACAACTGTTGGAGCAAGTCCAGAGGAGGGCCACAAAGATGATACAAGGACTGGAACACTTCTCCTGTGAGGATAGGCTGAGGGAGCTGGGGTTGTTCGGCCTAGAGAAGAGAAGACTCCAGGAGGACCTTAGACCTGCCTTCCAATACTTGAAATGATCCTACAGGAAGGCTGCAGAGGGACTTTTCATAAGGGTGTCTAGCAATAGGACAAGGGGAAGGGGTTTGAAGCTGAGGGAAAGGTTTAGACTGGATCTTGGGAAGATCTTCAGTATGAGAGTGGTGGGATGCTGGAATAGGTTGCCATGAGAGGCTATGGATGCCTCTTCCCTGGGGGTGTTCAAGACCAAGCTGGATGAGGCCTAGCTGAGTCTAGTTGAGTGGTGTCCTTGTCCATGGCAGGGAGGTCAGAGTAGATAATGTCTAAGAACCCTTCCAACCTAAGCCATTTTAGGATTCTATGTGCACAACAAACTGCTGATTAACATGATTGACTGGTATAGGTATTGAAATCAGACTTACCTGTCACAACCTTAACCTCTGCAAAAATCAATTTCACCTTGTTCTTTGGAGGGTTTATAGTGTGCAAACTGCAGTTGAGATGCCGCAGTGATAGGTTACAGTGAGGCCTTCTAGGTCTCCTTCCTCTCTGTTAGGCTTCCTTACAGTGAAATGGAGTTGGGGTTGTGCTGTTGAGAAATTAGATAGCTTTCATCCTAGTCTTGATAGTTTTATTATGTGGTAGTTACACTGATTACATGCATGGCAGAAGTGGTTTACATTTTCTTTGCCTCATTTCTTCAGTTCTCAGTCCTGTCCTAGCCATCATTTACTTGGATAATTTCATTATTTGTAGACAGACTGAGGGAGGTGGGGGTTTTATTATCTTTTGGTTTCTGTTATTCTCAGAATCTTCAGAATATCCATTGGCTGAGAACAGATAGATTGCATTCCTCAAGAAGTCTACCAAGAGAGGTTTGGCATGTGAAGGGTTCAGTGGCTTTTAAGTGTCACAGGGAGCTGTCCACTTGCATGCTAGAAAGCATTGTACAAATCCACTGTTTGATGAGGAACCAATTCCAGGAACAGCTTTTATGTAAGCTAGCAGGGAATCTGATTGGAGCTTTGCTGTTAACTGTCTTCTTGAACTCTAATGGGAAATTTGTTTTTTGAAAAGCATTTTCTCTATATTTTGAGAATGGCTTGAAAAGACACAGTCCAGCCAAGTGTGAGAAGTGAAATATGGCCTCTGAAAATTGCTTAGTTATTACAGGTTCTTCTCTTAAATCTCTTTTCCAGGTAGTTCTCCCCAACATAAACAAGACTTCGATGCAGGCAGTTTTAGATTACTTGTATACCAAGCAACTGTCCTCCAGCCAGGAACTGGACACACTTGAGTTAATTGCTTTGGCAAATAGGTTTTGCCTTCCTCACCTGGTTGCGCTGGCAGGTAAGAATTCGTGGCCTTGTCCAATGTGGTGTCTTCTGCAATGGCTGAGACGTAATTTGATGGTTTTTAGTTTTGTGCTAAACCAGCTCACAACACTGAAGTATTCTGTGCTTTGAAGAGGAAAAAAAGCAAACATCATTTGCTTAAATGAACATTGATGTTCATTCCCTTTAGTTCTTGTAAATTTTCTGAGTCCAAAGGCTGCCACCAACAGCCAAACCAATCAAATCATCTCACAGTGTTTTCAAGAAACACTCAAACCTCTAAGATATTTATGATTCTAGGAAAGGGTTAAGAAGACTCTTGAACTGGAGTAACTTTTGGGGAACTGGTTAACTTTCATCTGAATTCTAGGAACAGCTAATTTGAGAAACTGAAGAGGACCTGAAGTGAACTTCTCTCTATTAGTGCTGTGTATATACTTACTAATAAATCCACAATGCAATGACAAGTACACTGTGGCCTAAAAACTTCACTGTTGCTTTTGTATTGCCCAAAAGGGAGACATGATCCATATTTCTAATTTATGTTGAATATTGCACCCTTCCGTTCTGCCAGAAAGAAGCTGATGGCTTCTGAACTTTGCTCTTCTATAGGCATGCATTAATTGCAGGTTTGATTTCTGCAACAAAGAGATAAGAATTATATGTGAAACCAGAAATAAATAGTTTGGGTTGAGGCAAAGGGGCAAATCTTCATGTGGACTGCACTCCACTGGAGGAAGATGGTTTACATCTGTGATGTAGAATTGTCAGCCACAAGTCTAAATGCCAGAATTTGACTTCACCAAATCTGAAGTTGCTCAATCTGGGTGAATGTGGCACTTGGATAATGCTAGAATTAACACTAGGAGAAGGGAGAACATGCCTCCTTAGTTCTGTTACTTGTGGGTGATCTGACATTTCCCTTTGCCTGTTTCCCTGGTGCCTAATGAGTTTTCTCCTCAAACAGAACAGCATGCAGTACAGGAGCTGACAAAAGCCTCCATGAGTGGTGTTGCAATAGATGGAGAAGTCCTATCTTATCTGGAACTGGCTCAGGTCAGTATGCAGTCCTTTTTAAAGAGATTGTGGCCAACTGCAGAACTTGGTTTTAGCACCTAAATGTTTTTGGTCCATCTAAGTGGCTTGACATCTGTAGGTCTAAGAGTGATTGATAATAGAATTTCATTTCCTATTGTAAAGATTTTTACTTATATAGATGTTTCATCTTTTAAGTAATCTAGGAGGTGCTGTCTTTCAACTATGTATTTAAGTTTTTCTTGATTGTGGAGTTTCCAAGCTCCATGTTCTTGTGGTCACATTTCAGTAATGTGAAATACAGTGTAATAAAGCTCTTCAGCTTTGTGGTATTGGCTAATTCTTGGGTTCCTTTCAATATTTAGACCTCTATTGCAAAAGTAATTTTTTTGTATTCTTAGGCTGGCTACTCAGAGCCAATCAGCTGATCAAATCCTACTATGTCAAGTTGAAATACATTTGAATATTTCTTGAGTCTCAGAAATCATGAAAAGAGAGTTCCAGACCACAGTTAAACTGCATACCTCCATTTTCTAAAAGGGATGTTACAGCAGTCTCCTAGATACAGCAGTACAAGTCACAGTATTTTTAAAATTGACTTATTCTTGATTTCACACTGCTGATAAGTCTGGCTGCAGCTCGGTCTGAAGTCTAGAATTTAAGTAGCGCTGAAATACAGCACAGAGTGGCCACCATGCAAGATGTCCTGCAACTGCTTTCGAGTCCCTTTCTTGCAATACCTACAATGCTGTTGCAAAACCAGACCTAGGTCCCTTCCAAGAAAAAGCAGTTCACTTAATTTCAATTTCATGAAGGATATTTTTCCTTTCTTATTTTTTTCCCTGCAGTTAGAATATCATCTGTGCCCAGTACCTAAAGGACTATGATGTGTTTCTAACCTGAGAAGATCACAGTAGATGGTCAGAGTGGCAGAATAGACACAGATGCAAGATTTTGTGTTGAGCTTTTAGTAATGATTGAATTCTGTCAGCAAGCATAGTTTTCCAGGGAGTTACTTCAGAGCAGGGTTTGCAGTGACAGACAGCAATATACAACTGGAGCAATCATATTAGAATGCCGTTTGCCAGCTGCTGTGCATGCTGAACACCTATTTATAAGCGTTTTGGGCCACGGGTTGTTCCAGCAGAATTGTGCAACAAGGTCTAGGGCATCTAGAAGCTACTTCAGCCTCAAAAGCTCTGGTGTAAGCTTGTGAGAGTACTGCCAAATATAATCAGCTGGGGATCACTTTGTCTTTAGTTGTTGTTTGGGGCTGCAAAATGAATGATAACTTCAGGAAATAAAATAAGCCCTTTCTTTCTCTTTACAGTTTCACAATGCTAACCAGCTGGCAGCTTGGTGCTTGCATTACATTTGCACCAATTATAACAGTGTTTGCTCCAAATTTCGCAAGGAAATCAAAGCTAAATCTTCAGGTATGGGCAACTTCCCTCCCCAGTTTTCATGAGGTATCGCTTCTCTCCAGTTGATTAAACATGAAGACAGAGATGAGCTAAGGTATCTAAGCCATGAGATTGAAATTCTATGCTATCTCAAGTAGCATTCATAAATTTTTTCTTGTCTTTAAAGAAAGGTTGTGATCATTAGCCCGATTTCTGGACAGGTGGTATGTTCTATACCTATTTCAGGGATGCCAAAAGAGATAGAGCTATTTTCAGGCTTAGCAATGAAAAATAGACTTTGTAACATGCTTGGTTTTTAACGCTGTTTGGTGGACTAAGACCCTGAGTGCAACTGCTTCCATAACCTTTTCTCCCTGTAAGGCATATGTGGAAAGTGGGGGAATCCTTGACAGGCCAGCTAACATAGTCTGGATAAATGATAAGTGGCATAGCTTTTTGCAGACGTTTCTGGGATTTGTGTATCTTATTGGCTTGTTTGGGGGCTTTTTTTATTTTCTTCTTAATCAGATAATCAAGAATATTTTGAGAGACATCGCTGGCCTCCTGTGTGGTATTTAAAAGAAGAAGATCACTACCAGCGAGTTAAAAAAGAAAGAGAAAAGGAAGATGTTGCACTGAATAAACACCATTCAAAGCGGAAGTGGTGCTTCTGGAATTCCTCTGCTGTAGTTGCCTGAACAAAGTAAAGAAGTGAAAATCCATAGCCAGTGTCAGAAATTAGTCTTACTGTTAGAAACAAAAGATGTAGTTCAGGTTTTCAGGAAACTTTGTTCCATATGTGCATTTATTATTGCTAGGGTCAAAAGCACAACCTCACTAAAAGTGGGCCTGGAACAGCTCCTTGAAGTCATATATAATTTTTTTTTTTTTTGTCTAGTAAGCAGATAGACATCTACCATTATTACATTTCTTTTTATACAAAAAGAAAAAATCCAGCATTAATGTTTCAATCTCCAACTGGGAAATATTTTTATACTGTGGTATATTTTGTTCAGATGAAATTCTGGATACCTTTTTATTTTACAGACCACAAAATAACTATGTAGCAGCTTTGTAATTAGATTTTAACTATTTTTACTCTGCGAGGACAGTGAAATAGACAATCTTCAAACATAAGAGACGCCTTTTAGAGTATCTCATAAAAAGTCATCTAAGGAAAAAAGTCTAGTTGCCTACTATAGATTGTCTTTTTTAAACTAAGTACTGTGCACTGGTAATATAATTAGATTATTATTTCCCCTTCCTAAAGTAAAGAGTTAGAATAAGATCCAATAACTGCAAGATATAGAGTGCTTGATCTTTGCTCAGCTGAATAATAGGCAGTATAATTACCTGTTCAACTGCAGGCAAATGTATTTCTGATATTTGCCATGTAAGTGCAAATAATTATGACTATTGGGCCATGTGAAATCTAGTTATACTAAGTATTCAGAGGTTTTATATGTCTAGATCAAAGACAATATTTCTAAAATCATTTAGAAGGGCTTATTAATTTATATCCTCATACAAGTATGGATCTGAATACAAAAAAGCAGTTATACTGCTTGCATTTGAATTACTGCATGGCAGTTACTTTGTTCTGTGAGATCTTAACCATGCAGCCATTCCTCATACTGAATTCCTTTTTGCTTCACTGCAAGCAAATGAAAGGGCTGCAAAACCAAGTAGGAGTTACTCAGTGTTACAGCATTTTGTAAATGAAGAAGGGTCTTCACGCCCAAGATCGCTTCATTTTGATCCAAATTGTTTTAAAGATTTTCCCAGGTAAAACTCAGAATGTTAGATTATTTTTAAGTATTTCTCCTGGAAGTAGATATTCCCAGAAAACTGGAGGCAAAATGATGGCAGAAAAGCAGGAATTTTGCACAAGTAGTGCAAGAAAAAAGTGGAAAGCCTCCAGTGTTTTCAAATATCAGCCATTGCTTTGAAGCTGCAGTGTTAACACTAGATTACATAAGAAAGAGAGCATTTTTTTTTAAAGACCAAAACTAAAATGTAGACTGTAGGACATACACACGCAATCCTGTACTGTCTCAGGCAGAATTCTGTAACCAAGGTAGTATTGTATGTTAGGTTCGTTAATACTGTTTTGTGCTGGCAGCTCAGCATACAATGTGAAAATCTGTTTGTTTGTGTTTGTTTTCTTTTCTGTATTCAGAGGCAAGGTAGTACAGTCAAAGCCCTGTACTGTAGGAAAGGCTTTGAACTGAAAGCCATATACACCTCTACATGTTTGCATTCCAAATGGACTTGTACTTGGCAGATGCTACCACAGGATGGTAGAAGCCAGTCAGCATGGAAGGAGATGCTGCTTTACAAACTTTTATAAGGCAAGCAAGTGTCAGACTCTCACCCCCATAAGATTCATCACCATACAGTGATAAAGAAGGGCTATAAGTGATGGTTGCAAATATGTCTCCTAAATTCTTGGTCAGAGATAACGTATATTGTGGTAAAGAAGAATGAATGATGGAAAACATGTCAACACTAAGGTGAGATAAATACCTTTTGTCATAAAATGTTAACCAGTCACATTTTAAGTATTGCTACTAGGTTTTACACAACCAAAGCTGTATGATTGTAATCTTGCCAAACTGTAATGGATATATAAAATGAACCTGAGGTATATGCAATAATACACAGTTGTGCTAGTTATCAGCTACTATAACCAAGTGGCTGGTTCATTTGGTTAATGCTGTCTATGGCCTTTAATCTTGATGGTTATTTTGTGGGTTTTATTTTGCAAAAGTCAATAAAACTGTTTAGTTACAAATTGTCTCCCAGCTCTTTGAAGAAGCTTCCTATATTTTGTAGTAGGTGTCACCATCTATAGTGCTGTTCATAAGCATCCAATTGTGGTATCATTAATCGAATTTTGCTGAGCCTATACTCACATGGCATGTTAGGATTTATGGTTGGGAACATCATAAGGAAATCCTGCAGCATATGTATAGTCAGAATGGTTGGATTGGAAGGGACCTTAAAGATCCATCTAGTTTCAATCCCCTGCTGTGGGCAGGGACACTTTCCACTAGACCGGGTTGCTCAAGGCCTCATCCAACCTGGTCTTGAACAGTTCCAGGGATGAGGGTCCACAACCTCCCTGGGCAACCTGTTCCAGTGTCTCACCACCTTCACTGTAAAGAATGTCTTCCTAATGTCCAGTCTAAATCTTCTCTCTTCATTGCCCCTTGTCCTGTCACTACAAGGCCTTCTATGAAGTTCCTCCCCAGCTCTCCTGTAGCCTGCTTCAGGTACCGGAACACTGCTGTAAGATCTCCCTGGAGCCTTCTCTTCTCCAGGCTGAACAACCCCAACTTCCTGTCCTCATAGCACAGGGGCTCCAGCCCTCTGATCATCTTCATGGCCTTCTCTGGACCCATGCCAGCAGGTCCATGTCCTTCCTATGTTGTGGACTTCAGTGCCCAACACATGATGGCAGAAGGTTGGTGCTTATCACTTACTGTTAAACTGCACAGCAAAAAAAATTCTTGCCACCTTCCCCTATGGTTTCTGATATTTAATTACTGTGATATTACCCAAGGGACATGAAACTAATTAGTCATGACAGATGTGGGGAGGAAGAAAAGGCAGGTAAACAGCAGGAAGGCCATAAGGTTTTCAGTATGCTCTAAACTTTGTACAGGCACTGTTTTCCTTGTTTCCTCAGTGCCTTAGTTGTCTACCATTATAAAGAATCTCTCATTATTTCTTAGTGGACTCTCAGCAACTACCTCTCTGAATAGAGGTTATTTAATTGATAGAGGTAGGAAGCTGGTGCTCTTCAAAAGCATTTGTTTTGCAAGATGGCCATGCAAAGAGTGTCATGTTTGTGCTAGGTTTGTTTTTTAAAGCTCTTAAGCAGTGCCAAGGTTGTTGAAAGCAAGCACACTCAGCACAGTGTACGTTTTTTAACATCCTGATTTATGAGAATGTAACATAACTCAGTGATTTATCTTTGGAAGCAAAACTTTATTTCTTTGATCATACCATTAAAAAAGGTAATGGGCTCAGCAGGAAAAGTGGTGACACGAAATGTAAAATGTTTCTCTTGATCGATTCCGATAAAACCAGAAGCATGGTTCTATGATGGAATGAGCAAATCAGAAAAATTGCTTTTCAGGTCATTCTTTTGTGACCATTTAGTAGAAGTTGTATGGTTGGTTTTGTTTGTCTATTGGGGGTTTTGTTTGTTTGTTGTTTTGTTGTTTTTATTCTTGTTTCTGGGGAATCTCATTCAGATTATTTCTCAGAAACAGTGTTTTTCTGTTTGTTCTTTAAGACAGAATTTCTGCGAGCAAGTTCCTCTACATCACAACACAAACCATTTTTTGTGGCTTGCCACCCACACATACCACACCAAAGCCAGAAATAGAAATGTTTTTGACGAAGATGGGAGTGGCCAGACTTAAACCTCAACTCACTAATTTCATTCACTGAAGATCTGCTCATCACTGTGTTTAAGTCAGATCAGGCCTCAGTGTGCAAAGGTAAGCTAGATAGTACTAAGTGGTTGGTACATTAAGAAGAATTGCCTTAAGCAGAAGAGACTAATCTGGACATCACTTCTGAGCACTAAAAGCAGGATTACAAGGCAAGTAAGGCAAGAGCAGCACAGTGCTTTATTGTCCTAATTCTTCAGAAACTTATCCACAGATATCCCTCAAGATTAACTTATGCCTAGAAGTGTTTGATCTGTAAAAGCAGGAATTTTTTCCTGTGTTCCAGTAACAAGAACTGGAAGACCAGCTGAAGCCATCTCAGAAATCCTGCTCTGAGTGCCAAGTCTGTAGAGAGGTTTATGTAAAGTTCTAATATACTAAACAGCATTTAATTTTGGTACCAAAACTCCAGGATGGCAAAATATTTTCTTTCTTCCAGAGGTTTTAAGATTACAGTCTGGTAAAGATATTTGCTTCATCAGATGAAGCTAGTTTTGTCCCTATTCCATCTCTTTTTTTTCTAGATTACAGTCTTTATCTCTTGTCACATCTCTTGCCAGCATTTATTTACTCTGGGTTGGAATCCAAGGTATGTAGTGTGCAGTGAGGTGTCCTTAAGGTGACTGCTTGCCACTCCTGAATCCTCTTAGATTTTCTGTCTATTAAAATGATCTAACAACATTAGCATGAGTCTACTTGTGAAGGCAAAATTCCTATTGAAATGAATATGATTTTTCCCCCCTCCACACACACACACACTCTGGGGCTTTGAGGTGCCACCTAACGAATTTACACATTATCACTTGTCTGTGATCCAAATCTGCTAGCAGAAATTTGCTCTACATACTGCATGCAGGATAAAACAGCGTTAGCAGAGATAATTCCCATCCTGCAGGCTGTACAATAGGATAATTCATCGTCGCTTTATGTTTGCCTTTGCCTTTAGCTAAGAGACTATAACCCCTGTCATTGATTCACTTTGCACTAACAGCCAGAGCAGTGAGACTATTGTATATTCATACATGCGAACTAAATCCCTTACTGCTGCTTACATAAAAATCTTGATTTCTGATAGAAATGTGAAAAGCTTTTGGATCAAGGCTGCAGGAAACTTAAGACGACAATTTGAACATCAGAGGATGCAAGAATGATTATGCTAATGTATCCCAGCTCTAGAGAAAGTTGAAGTGTGATAAAGATATGATTCAGAGAGAGCAGTTAGCATAGGACAGCAGAATTGTAATGGCTCCTTTATAGTTGTTCAGCCTTATTGTTTAATTTGTAAGCAGGCCATATAGCTGTAGCATCCTACTGGGCTGTTCTGCAGCAGTAGATGTTTTTATCATGCAGGTCCTGCACTCCATCTCAGCAAGGTGGGGGACACAGGTTAGTGTGAGAACGTTACATTGCTAATTCATCTGAGGTCCTTTGCTGTATAGAAGATACACTGAATCTGTCCTTTGGCCTGCAGACAAGCCCAGTACCACTTGCTGGACGTGGCATATCTATTTTAGTCTCATATTGAAGGACATTCCAGAACAGCAAGGACCGTACCCAGAGTATGAAGGATCTTTAGCCAGTCTTCTTCACTGGGACAGCACAGAGTATAGAATTATAGAATGGTTTAGGTTGGAAAGGACCTCAAAGATCATCTAGTTCCAACCCCGCTAGAACAGATTGCTCAAGGCTCATCCAACCTAGCCTTGAACACCTCCAGGGAGGGAGCATCCACAACCTCCCTGGGCAACCTGTTCCAGTGTTTCACCACTGGCACTGTAAAAAAACTTATTCCTAACATCTAGTTTAAATCTCCCCTCTAGAAGAACAAAGGTCTGTGACAGCCAGATACTGGCCTGTTGAGAGATTTCAACATTAAGCTTTCAAAAACCACTCAAAAGTCAGAGTCGGAGAGCACCCAGGGATCAACTGCACAGTGGCCTGGACAACAGTATTTCAGGTACCATTTAAAGATGCTGAATTGGAGAGGGATCAATTCCCTGTAGATAGCAGCTCTGGTTTTCAGCTTTAAAGAAAAGCAGCCTCACCATTAGATAAAATTAGCAAGCTGGGCACTGTCCCTCTGTATTGCATAGGTCTGATTAGTCATGCTGGAGGACTCTCTCTTCCCCCCACAATATTCTGTCTGCTCTGAAGTCTCAAGTAAGCAGCCAAATGATCAAACTTTACGGGAAGGATTTTGTTACAAAATTTTCTCGCCTTTAACGTTTTTAAGAAAGGATGCTTTATTTCCCACAAGGATTAATATACTTTAAGGTGATGGCTGTATAATAAGGATTACACAGCACTGCAGATAGTAGTGCAGTCAAATTATCCTCACAGGTTTAAAAAAAAATAGAATTACCAGAAGTTCAAGAATATATGATTAAATTTGCATCTATATCATTAAATATAAGATAGTCATTCTCCCACCTTCCAGCTAGTAGAAATATTGGTTATGCACTACATATTACAAGTAAATTTCTTTAGATTTCTCACCTGAATCCTCAGTTAGACCTACAGCTTGCTTGAAAAGTTTTGTGCATCTCTCTGTTGGTTATATGACATCTACACCTCCCATTGTAAAGTTTCTGGGGTTCATTTTTAAGTAATTAACATCACGTGATGAAAGTTTGTTAGACTTGGACCTGGGCGGTGACTTCCTAACTAGAACTGCATTCTCCCCTCAAGTTTCAAAATCTTGTTTCCTCAAACAACGGTGCACAGACACAAAAGAGAAATCCAGCCCACAGCACTTCTAAGCTATTTTTCAGTCTTTGTCAGCCAAGCTGCCCATATGGAGCAGCTGAACTGCACAACTTGCCACGTGACACCAGGGATGTGAAGAATGTGCACAAGTTCCCGAGTAACTTGGAAAGGTTCATGAATGAGGAATTTGACGAGAGTTAATAAATACAAAGAAAGTATGCCCAGCTGAGCAATTTCCAATACCAAACAAATAGCTGGAAGTTTTCAGCAGTCCTGCTGTCAGAGACAGTGTCAGAGTACATGAATCCTTGGTCTGACCCAGTGTCTGATCTCCAAAAATGTTGGGACAAAAGATTCATCGTTCAGATGATGGGAGAGAGCTTTTCCCGCCATTCCATGTAGCCCTTTGCAATGAGATGTTCTTACCAGGATTCTTTCCATGATACCTGCCGATCACCTTCCTTTTTTGGAAGTTCTCCTGATGCTCTAGTGTCACTGCTCTAATGCTAATAATAAATCCAGGTGTCATTGATGCTAGCATGCATTAAAGAAATAAGTCAGTCGGGCACCTCTGCTTTCTGCGGGTTAAGACACAGCAGTTTGGTATCCCTTTACTGCACCACCTGCACTTCATGAGATTATTGCCTGCTCTCTAAGTCACATCTTGGCAGACTGTCCACCATCCATAAGAGTCCATAACTGGTCTACATACCTTACATCTCCTTGATGTTTATCCAAAAGCTGTTCATGCTGGCTCTGGATTGTAATCCGTGTTTTGCAGCAGAGTTGAAACAGAAGTGGTTTAGCCAGGGTCATGCAAGTGATCAAGACCTGCCCCTGATTTCTCCCCTTTAGGTACACAGCTCATCGTAACCAATTCTTGAATGGAGTGTCAGGTGTAAGTTACAGGTTCAACTCATTTGCTCTTTCACTATGTCATCACTGCTATTTTCTTTCAGGAACCCATCAATGTAAGACATATCTTTTCTTTGAATTCTCTTTGGGCTTTAATTGCAATACCTAGGGAGAAGAATACAACCACAATATTTTTCCCTTGTCCCCTCAACGGTTACCTAAATTGTCATCTTTGGAAGTGGCGGAGTGAGTGAAGTAATAACCAAGTCAGGACCCCTTTGGTGCAGGCACTTGACATATCAAGAGCACCCTCATTCTTTGATAATGGGCGTAGGAAGGGCAGGCTGGCACAGCCACTGTATTTGTCTGCACATTTGTAGGGAATGGCATACTCCAGGAAACTAGACAGCTTTCCAGGATGGGTTAGTTCTACCTTGCCGGGAAAGCTGGCATCTGTATTACATTAAGGGCTGTGTTCACCCTGGGGTTGGGAGGGAATTTGGGAAGGTGGAAAGGCTGTCAGGGAGTGACTAAGTGCTCTCATAGCATATGAGAGTTGAATGGCATCAAATCAAAGTAGCACATAGCAGCTTCACAAGCAAGAGCATCTCTACACCAGTTAGTTGAGCTGCAAAAAATCTTGCCAGAGAATACTTGCTGGAAGCTCCCAAAAGGAACCTTTGAGAAGGAAAGATGCCCAATGCAACATCATTAAGAATACGAGATAATCTGGAATTTTAAGTCCAAGGCACTGCAAGTTGGAAGTACACCACCAAACATCATTTTATGTTTACATTGCTTTGTTTCCCTAAAGTGACTGTTGTCAGCAGTGACTGTTGTCAGAGGCAGGACTTGGGGCTGAGCAGAGCTTCATTAAAGATACTCATTTCTGTTTCATTGCAGAAATACCTGTCTGCTTCCTGTGCTGCAGGCAGAATCCCTTGTATTTGAACAGATTTATCTTCTGTCTGATGGCAGTTCAAGATCTCTTTGCTAACCTGTTGGCAAGGGGAAGGAGGAGGGAAAGCAAAGCAATTCATCCCTCATCCCTTCCTGGAAAATTACAGTGTTCCTCTATTGCTGTGTGCAAAGGATTAGTCTTTTAGGAGAGATGTGATCCCCAAAGTGATTGTGTCTACAAAGACTGCAAAACAGAAACACCTTTAAGTGCAGGAGTCAGACCTAGGTGCTATCTCCTGGCAATTAAATAGGCTATAGTCCTGTGTCTAGTTTTGGGCTCTCCCATTCAAGAGAGATAGGGATCTGCTGGAGAGAGTCAAATTGAGACCTATGATGATGACTATGGGACTTGAACACCTCTTCTGTGAGGAAAGACTAAGAGACCTGGGGCTGTTTTGTCTGGAAAAGAGAAGGCTGAGAGGGGATTTTATCAGTATCTATAAATATCTGAGAGATGGGCAAAGGTACCAGTCTCTTTTTGGTGGTGCCCAGTAATAAGACAAGGAACAGTGGGTACAAGCTAGAACACAGGAGGTTCCACCTCAACACGAGGAGACATTTCTTTATGGTGAGAGTGATGGAACACTGGAACAGGCTGCCCAGAGAAGTTGTGGAATCTCCTTCTCTAGAGAGCTTTAAAACCCACCTGGATGTGTTCCTGTGTGACCTGCCCTAGGTAATCCTGCTCTGGCCAGGGAGGTTGGACTGGATGATCTCTGAAGGTCCCTTCCAACCACTAATGCTCTGTGATTCTGTGGTATACTTAATGATGAAATCTGGTCTCACAGTCATACAGCGAACTCTGGTCATTGTTCTAGAACACACATTCTCACATGAGAATACACAGTATGAATACACTGTCCGTTGTGGATTTTAAAGCATCTTGAATAATTTCCCCCTAACCAAGTACCTAACTAGTATGTGAGATTGAGCTCTTTGTGTTGTCATCCTCATGGTCCCCTATGCTGCCCTGCACTTTTGCGGGGTGCTTTTGCCTGTTGGAAGTTAATCAACTTCCAGTTCTGGAGTCGTACAGTAGCATATTAAAAAAAAATAAAAATCACTCTGATGTAAGCAGAGATAGCAAAGAAATGTGAAGAGATATCTTAATTGTAACCATCAGCCTGTCACTCACTGTAGAGAGCCAGGGTGAATGCTGTGTACAGCCACCAGTTCTGCCTACCTTCTTTTGCTTCTTACTTGCTTTGCCTATTTTCACACATGAGGCTGACAAAGTACCATCGCTTAGTGTGATACACATTTCTTTTATTGCACTGGGAATAATCTTTCATTATTAACAGCTTTTTCAAATTTCTTAAGGCCTTTAACCACTTTGCCAGTGTAGCATAATTTATTTTGTGGAGTAATATACACATTAAAACATGTGAAGTTGTATTTATATGTCTCTGATGAGTTCCTTGCTGGCTAGTGGATCAGTGATATGCTTTTTCTTTTTGCCATTTTGTTTTGATTTTTTAGGATTTCATAGTGCAATTTTTCAGCTGAAAATGAGGCTTCAAACCTGCTGACTTCTACCACTTCACGCCAGTTCATTCACTAGTTCAATTCTCAGTTCCAGTTAGAAAGTGTAGGGCCTGGCATCCTCCTTCAGCACAGCAGGAGCTTCTCACTTCTGTCCAGAGCAGCTGAGGACCCTTCAAACAGCAAGCTGCAAGCATCCCTCTGAGTTGCTGTCCTTTGGTTTTCTGTCTCCATACCCTTAGTTTAAGTTACGTATCTGTATCTATACATTTTATATGTAGTTTAAGAACTTCAGGTTTTGTCTACTGTTGTCTTTGAAATGGTTCTTCCTTCATCAGACATCCTCCTCCCTCTTGTAGCTGAAACCTATCTTAAGCTATGTAGCAAAGCATGGGCATTAAATGTGATTAAAGATGACTGTGAGTATACTCATATCAGAGTGTGGGGAAAACTTAAGCCAGGTTTCGTACAAATGCCATTAGTGATGGAGAGTTTGTGCAGCATTTCAGGTAGGAGGGAGGAAGGCACAGATGGATCTGTCACACACAGACGTGTCCTCACTATTCATTATAAAAGAAAACAGAGGGGCAGCAAGCTCCTCCCAAAGATGCCAATACCAGGTTGCAATCACAGCACATCACTTGATCTGCCATAAATTCCTTTTGTGAAATGCCCAGCGTCAGCTAACTGAAAACTATGTTGATGTAAATCTTAGTGACTTTTTTTTTAAACTAGAGACCCAAACCTGAGGCAGAACACTTATATGCATTAATAGAAAAAACACTGTACCTATTAGTACTGAGCTAGTGAGCAAAAATCACAGCTTCTCCTAAAAACGAGTTCAGAGAATTTGAAGTTTAGGGAGAACAGTGTAATTTGTCTTTGCCCTGCATCAGCGGCATCCTGTTTTGCAGAATTGCTGTGTGTACTTCTCTGCTGTTTGGGCTGGGAAGAAGAAAAAGGAAAACAGGATTTGGAGGAGGCTGAAGAGTAGGTGATGGGCAACCCATCAGAACCCAGGCTTCCTATTACACGCACAGCCATCACCATGAGTGGATACACCTCAGGCGAGAAGGGTGTTTGCAAGCCTGCATGCACACAGCTCCTAATCCTTCCTCTTGCACCACCACCCTTTGACCTCCAGCTGCAGGAAAGTACTGGAGCAGCTTGTCAGGCAGTACCACAGGTGAGCTGTTAGGACAACCTTTACACTATTCCCTCTGGATGTATGCCAGCTGCACAGATGGCTGCTTTTTTGGCTGTTTTCTGCTGAGTTATACATCTGAGAGCCTGCCTCAGGTCAAATCTGCTTTTTAATAGCTCGCTAGAACATAGCCATGTAGCTACTTGTGAAAGAGCATCACATTCCCTCATAAATATGAAGATCAGTTCCTTGTTTGGGGATATTTTGCCCACCTGCTGAGGGTTTTGAAGGTTGCGAGGACCACATGAAAATGTATCAAACAACAACAAAAAAATACTGCATAAGAGCATCTAAACCCAGTAAATCAAAGGCTGAATTGGCTGTTGAAAGCCTGATTCGAGCACTAGAAGTGACTGGTAAGTAACTCTTTTGTAGTAGATGAGGCAGTGCTGTGTAAGTGTACTACTAAGATTACACCACTTTCAAGTAGGTGGATTACCCCACAGAACTGGGCAAAAGTAGGAGATAAAAATACTCTATGGAAGCCAATTATAAGTACCTCATCTGTGCAGAGAGCCCCAACCTGTTTGTCCTCAGTCATCATACCATGGACTAGTATAGGTGGAGGACTGACCTTTTGGAGAGCAGTGTAGGGGAAAGGGACCCGGGGATCCTGGTGGACAGAAGACTATGAGCTAGCAATGTGCCCTTGAGGCCAAGAAGGCCAATGGCATCCTGGGGTCTATTAGAAGGGCTGTGGTTAGTAGGTTGAGAGAGGTTCTCCTCCTCTACTCTGCCCTGATGAGACCACATCTGGAATTTTGTGTCCAGATCTGGGCCCTTCAGTTCAAGACCTCCAGGAACTGGTTGAGAGAGTCCAGCACAGAGCCACAAAGATACTGAAGGGAGTGGAACATCTCCCTTATGAGGAAAGGCTGAGGGAACTGTGTCTCCTTAGCTTGGAGGAGAGGAGACTGAGAGGTGAGCTCATTCATGTTTATGCAAAGGGCAAGTGTCAGGAGGATGGAGCCAGGCTCACCTCAGTGATGTCCAGTGATAGGACAAGGGGTGCAAGCTGGAGTGTAGGAGGTTCTACGTGAACATGAGGAAAAACTTTTTCACTGTGAGGGTGACAGAGTCCTGGAACAGGCTGCCCAGAGAGGTTGCGGAATCTCTTTGGAGAAATTCCAGACTCGCCTGAATGCGTTCCTGTGTGACCCTGCTCTGGCAGGGGAGTTAGACTCAAGGATCTTTCCAGGTCCCTTCCAACCCCTAACATTCTGCGATTCTGTGATTGTACAGAGCTACAGCAGCAATACTCTCTGTAACTTTGAGCAAGGCATTTTCCCTGCTATTACTGATCAGCTAAGATTCATGGTCAAGGTATCCCACATGACAACTCATCCCTACTGTTGTTCAATATTTTACTGCTCATTCCTTAGTTAAACACCTCCTTCTTTAGTGCAATAGCATAGCATAGCAGCAGGGAGCAGAGACTGAGGTCCAAAGAGGACCAGAGTTTACAATTGTTTCTTTATGGGAGGCACCCTGCAGTCCTACAAAGTAGCACAAAGCCAGCATCGATGGAGCTGGAAAAAGGAGGTTTCTAGCAGACCAAAATCTTGGATGCCAAGTCAGGACAGAGGAAGCTGTAAGGAACCCCCAGTTCAATCTGTGAGGTTAAACAGAGTCCTAAACTGCTAACAGTGTATAGCCACTGTCTTGACAGGACATGGAAGATTTTATGCAAAGAAACATTCTAATAGGCTTTGGAAGCTAAAGATCTCATTTCACAGTTTACGCAACAGAAGAAAAGTGTCAGTTGAAGCCAGGTAAATCTGAAGCAGTTTGCCTTTAGCTCTGAGTGCTACTTCTCCCCTCCATTAACTATCTCTGAACTGGCCAACTCTGCTGCTGCTTGAGGTTTTATAGCCCTCCAGTCCCTCAGAAGTCTTTGCAACCTCTCCTCCTCCCTGGGGCTTTATTTCAACTAGCTTTAACCTGCTAGGAGTGTAGATCTACTTAAGATACTGCATAGGCTTTAATTCTTGTTTCTTTCCATCTCTTTCTGATGAAATTGTGTTCTGCTAAGCACAGTAATGTTTTCACTGTGCAAGATAGAAGGGCTTACATGAAAATAACATTTTAAAAGTTATTTTTTAGTGGAGATCTATTTGTAACCTTTGATATGTTCTTCTGGAAGGAGTTGTCTACTATAGCCTGACATAAAATTTGAAGCTTGTATCTCAAAGAGGGCCTCAAACAGGACCTTTACGTAAAAATGGTGAGAGAAATCTGCTGAAGAAAAAAGAAAGACATAGTGGTATTTAATTCTTATCTGTGTGCTGCTCCTTCTTCTTCAGTCTCCAGAAGAAATTTTCTTAAATTTTCTAAGTGTAGCCTTTTTTTCCTTAGTTCCATTAGGCAGCAAAATGTGAGAAAAAGTGTGTTTTGGTGTTGTCGTCCTTTACACAACAGAAAGGAAAAAATCCTCCGTAGTGTTTCTGTGACCTACTGTACAGGTGGCAGGCTCAGTACTTGCTTAATGAAGCACCTCCTTTGATACCTCACCCATATCACACATGCTGAATTTGTTAACAGCCTGCTGTTCTGTAGGAAAAATGCATGTGACTAAGGACATGAAGAAAAATCAGGGACATTCATGTGTTTTAGATGTGTTCACCTGAGACTCTCTGGACCTATATATTTTCTTCAGCATGATGAACCTCTTAGGGATGCTCTGGTCTGTGGTCTAGGTGAATGCTTCCCAGGCTGTGATTTTTACCTGCTGCAGGCAAGATGCCTCCTGTTGTGAAAGGGATAGCTGATCTGTGTGGCTTTGTCTGGGTGTCTTCCCTTTTCCTGCTCCTGCTGGCTCCTTTCTTGCCACAAGCAAGGTTGCTGGCAGTGCAGGGACATCCAGAGTATGTGGCTGCTGTCAGACATGAAACAGTCCCAGGGGCCTACTGGGAGTGAACTGCTCATGAACCTCAGAGCCTGAACACTGGGGAGGCCAATCTGGAGGCAGCTGAGACAAGCCCTACACCCTCCTTTCCAGGTCCCTTCCAGAGGCTTGGTGTGGGCCCATGGCTTTGTATGTCAGTGTGGTACATCGGGCTCTTTGCACAAGGCAGTGGCCGTGTCCTACCAGCAGATCCAGGCTGACAAGCCAGAATCCAGTACAGTTGGTTACCATAATCATGGGGCTTTTTGGCTTCCAGTCCCTTTGTAAGGCTTAGAGACTTTAAAATGAAACCACCAGCTTTTTAAATGAGAGCAGCCATACTGATAATCCCATGTAGCCATAGGACATTAAGCTTACAGTATTGATGTCTCAGTTTGGCTTTTGTAGCTGCTCAAAAAGTCTTATGTGGCCTATGGAGATCATATAGCTCATTATTTTATAGCCAGAAATTATTAAAATAAATAAAATATATAATAATAAATCTTCACTTACTTTAATGTCAATTTTTTCTGATACTGATTCCTCCAGCTTGCATATAACTCCCATGGCCTGAAACTCTTCTAAATGAGTCCTTTGCTCTTATTCCACAGTCCCATGAGTAGAGTCTGAAAGGCTGACTTTAACTCCTCAATAGTTGAAAGGCTTTTTAGAGCCTTATAAGAGATTTCACTGAATGGGAAAAGTTTTTTTGGAAGCCAACTTACTAAAATGGCAAAGTCAAGCACTGTCAAAATCACGGCAAATGCTGAGAGCCTGTCACTCTGAAATTGTAGGGCCAGATGGCGAGAAACTTTCCTGCTGGTCAGGGAACTTTCTGACCTTCCTTTATATAGACCAGCCTGATGACTTTTTTTAAAAAACAATTAATTAATTGTAAGAACTAAACTTGATTTACCTCCAATTTGTCACAGGCTACAAGCATATGTCACCTCATATAGGTCAGCTGCTTCATGGTAATGTCATGTCCCAGAATAACCTTTTCATTTGATCGTGCCTTTGGTAAAACAAGGAAGCCTTTGAGCTTATTCTTTTTTCCGTGTTCCTCCTCAATCTTAGCAACCCAGAACTGAAATGCAGTGGCATGTTGGGTTTGTTTTGCTTTTTTTCCCTAGGAGAACTGAAGTAACAGAATTCTTTCAGGACAGGGCTTAAGAGCTAGAAAGCAAGACAGTCCCTATTCAAACATAAAGAATGACTGGAAGAATAGCCATCGCTGAAGGTGGGCTAGCTACCCAACTGACAGCTGCCTTGAGTATGCTGATAACAGACTTTGAGGCTGTTTGGAATTTTGGGGGGTTGGTTTTGTTTACCTGGTTGCTGCTGGAGAAGCTTTCCTTTCCCTGGTATTTTAAAGGCATGTGTTGTGACCTGTCACTTTCTAGATTTGTTTGATGTGAAATTTGAGTCTGACCTTGGAAAAGCACACTGCAGGAATATGTTTGTTTTGCTCTCTGCTGGTGGTAACACTGAACAGCTTCCTTTCCAGTTTTGTTAACTCTCAGATCAGATTTATGTTGTAAATGTAATAATCACATTTTTAAGAGGAAACTTGGCATGTTTGGCCTACAAATAGAAGGCCCAGAGCCAGGATCCTTGCTTTACCTTCTTCCAGACTGAGTTTTCCCAGACAAACAGCCACATTCATATGAAATTCATTGCCTAAGAGGTGACAGAAACACCAAAGCCCAAATTCACAGCTAATGTAAATCTTGCCTAGATGCTAAGGGGCTTCTCCAAATCACATCTGCCAAGACTGTCGGCTTTATTACCTGCCAGATACTCTCCAGATTTCAAAATGTCAAGTAGATTTTAAATTCACTTAATTCTATCCATAATAAATCAATCAATCAATCAATCAATCAAAGAATGGGACCAAAGCAAAACCAATTTTTTTGGTGCTGCGTAGTTCCAGACAGATCACAAAACAAAATCCTATGGTTTTCAAACATTCTGTTTAAAATAACCGGTAGACACATGTGGAGAATACTCTCAGTTTCAGCTCAAAGGACAATATAGAGATCTTGAGGGATAATTAAAGCAGTTGATGTTTGGTCAAAGCTTGAAGAAGGGAGAACCTGGACAAGCACTGCTTTTTATTGTCCATAAACTTGCCACCTTCTAAGCTAGAGAAAGTATTTTCAAACTGTGTGACAAGCATTACATGAAAAAAATGTACCTAGAAATTTAGTCACCTATATAAAATAGTTTTTAATTGCAGTAGCCCACAATGTCAGAGCCAAAATTGATTATTCTTAACAACATGAGGGCAAATTAAACTCTACTTTATTTCTCTAGTTTTTTCAAAGAGACCAGGCTATTCTTTATGGTACATGGCAAGGAGCAGTCACAGGACTCCAGGCTGGATGAAGCCTCGAGTGACCTGGTCTGGTGGAAGGTGTTCCTGCCCCTGGCAGAGAGGTTGAAACTAGATGGTCTTTAAAGGTCCCTTCCAACCTAAACCATTCTATGCGTCTATGAACTCTAGTCAGCATACATTTAATAATTTCCAAAGAAAAAAGCATCTGCCATAGATTTTTCTTGTTAACGTTCACTAAGAAGTTGAGTGATGTCTTCAACACCCCAAACAGAGGGTCATCCCCGCGTGCAGTGCTTGCTAGTGCCTCTTCTATATCTGAGTGTGTGTTCATTGCATTGCAACACAACTTATTGTGACTGAGAATTCAGCTCTTGAACTGGACATTCACAGCTGCAAGGTTTGGCATTCCTGTTTGGAAAGGAGCAGAGCCTGGCTGTCCAGTTTGGGGAGTTTGAAGATGTGCAGTAAGAGTTAATCATAGAGTTGATCTTTGGCAGTTTCCATGAGTTGAAGAATGATTTGAAGAGACCAAGCCAAGCCAATGATAGATTTTATTTTTGTGCTCCATCTCTGTCTTTAGAGTTGGTGTTACTTGTGGAGATGGGGGCTTTACATCTCTCTGACTGAAACTACTTTACTATGAAGTACTTAAACAGAACAAGAACTTTGTCAGGACCACAGGCCATAAGAGGACATCTACTGTATATGCTAGGGCTGGAACACCTCTGCTATGAGGATAGCCTGAGGGACCTGGGGTTGTTCAGCCTAGAGAAGACTCTGGGGGCACCTTAGAGCTGCTATCCACTACCTGAATCCTACAGGAATGTAGGGATCCTACAGGAAGGCTGGAGAAGGACTTTTCATAAGGGTGTCTAGCAACAGGACAAGGGAGAATGATTTTAAGCTGGGGGAAAGTAGGTTTAGACTGGATCTCAGGAAGGTCTTAAGTACGAGGCTGGTAGGACTCTGGAATAGGTTGCACATGGAGGTTGTGGATACCTCCTCCTGAGGGTGTTCAAGGCCCAGGTGGATGAGACATTGAGCAGCTGAGTCCAGTGGAGAGACATCCTGAGCCACGGCAGGGAGGTCGGAGTAGATGATCTCTAAGGTCCCTTCCAACCTGAGGCATTCTATAATTCTATATCTGTAATGCTGCGTATCTTTGGCTATCTGTAAAATGCATTTTTACGTAGACCATATTCTAAGCACTTGAAAAATAACTGGTTAATTATTAGTGTATTTTTCCATTCCCCAGGAAAACTATCTCCTGTCTCCTACACAGCTGTGTTTCTGCCCCAAGTCACTCAGTGAATAGAATTATTTAGTGTAAACTTGTGTTAAGCTATGTATCAGTACACCACTCTGTACATTGAGAGAAGAAACAGAAGGGAAAAACCTTAATGCTTCATATACCAGTACTGGGCTGAATTTTTACCAGGCATGTGCCTGTACTATCCCATGCCTCTGACAGCAGATCACATCATCTGGGAAGTGTTTTACATAGTTGTGCTTTTAGGAGAACACTGTGCCAACAAATAACAAGAAGACCGTATATTTAAAGTCATAGAATTGTCAGGGTTGGAAGGGACCTCAAGGATCATCCAGTTCCAACTCTCCTGCCATGGGCAGAGATGCTTTCCACTAGATCAGGTTGCCCAGAGCCACATCCAGCCTGGCCTTAAAACCATCCAGGCATGGGGCTTCCACCAACTCCCTGGGCAACCTGTTCCAGTATCTCACCACCCTTATGGTGAAGAACTTCCTCCTAATCTAAATCTACCCTCCTCTAGCTTGGATTTATTCCCCCTAGTCCTATCACTACCCAACACTCTAGAAGGTCCCTTACCGGCTTTCTTATAGATCCCCTTCAGACACTGGAAGGCCACAATAAGGTCTCCTTGGAGCCTTCTCTTCTCCAGACTGAACAACCCAAACTCTCTCAGCCTGTCTTCATAGGAGAGGAGCTCCAGCTCTCTGCTCATCCTCATGGCCCTTCCCTGGACACACTCCAGCATGTCCATGTCTTTCTTGTAATAGGGGCTCCAGAACTGGATGCAGTACTCCAGGTGGGGTTTCAGGAGAGCAGTGTTGGCCACACTTTTCTTGATGCAGCCCAGAGAGCCAACAATATCCTGGGCTGCAAGTGCACACTGATGGCTCATATTGAGCTTCTCATCCACCAGCAACCCCAAGTCCTTTTCTTCAGGGCTGCTCTCAAGCCAGTCACTGCCCAGCCTATATTGGTGCCTGAAATTGCCCTGAACCTTGAGGGACTCCACTTGTCACTGGCATCTGCTCGGACTTGGACCCATTGACAGCCGCTCTTTGGGTGCAGCCATCAGCCAGTTCTTTATCCACCAAGTGGTCCATCCATCAAACCCGTATTTTACCAGTTAGTTTTGAGGACCAGATTCTCAAAGACTTTTAGAGCAGCCTTTTTTTTTTTTTTTTTTTAAAAAACCAACAAAGTATTTATTCAAGGTCCTGAAGGGTGCTTAGGAAGTGACAGACTACAAAACAAAAACAGACACAATTTTGCAGACACAAGTCCAGGATGGCAAATCTGGAGATTAAGCATGCAGAGTTTAAAAAAAAAAATCTGCTGCAAAACTAGCCACGGTGGACAATTGATGGGGATTTGTGAGCCTGATTATGAGCCTGTTGCAGTCTAACTATATTGACTGGCACTTCTGTGATACGTGCTTTATTAAGCATAGTTGTTCTAACCATTAATTTCAGCATGAAATGGTTTTACAGAGGCTTTTGTGTGTTAGCCTAAGTGATTCTTCACTAAAGAAAGAAATCAGTATGTCAGTGTGGTACTGGACATCTTTGAAGTTAGCAAAATTTAACTGCCCAGATGTTTCATGAAAGGCTTTCAATTCGGATAGTATTTTCAGCCTGGCTGCCTACCAGAAAATAAATACCCTTCAATTCTTCATGGAGCCAGGAGACTCAGTTTTTCGCCTCTTCCCTGCCCTCCTGCAGTGGTTCTAAGTACTGAGGTACCAGAGTGACACCTCGTGGTAAAACAAAGATACTTTAATGAGAGAGTAGAAATTTCATGCTAAATACACATCAGGACATTACTACAACTCTTGATAGTTCATCAAAATAATGTTTTCTACAGCTATATTATTTTCATACATTTATGTGTTAAGCCCCAAATATTAAGAAGGAAAATACCTATTAGTTACTGAACCAGGAAAAAAGTACCAGAATTCTGCAATGAGATCAGGAAAAAAAAAAGTTATACTTCCCCAAAGTCTTTTCAATTTTATTTTACTATTAAAATCATTATTATTTCTCAGACAACTTTTAAGAAATACTTTCCTGCAATTCCCCCCACCCCCGCCTTGTGGGGATGTAATATGGTTTAAGCTTTCTCATCCATCTGCCAATTTCATGTGTTGTACACTATTTCTCTTCTTCCTTTTATCCTTTTGCCTGTCACTGAACGTTGAGTAACTATTAACTTTGCAACAAATCAGCACTTGCAGTACATTTCAGGATGAGGATCTGAGCTGGGTGAGGTAACTCATGGAAACTGTAATTCGTCATCCTCAAAGTATAGTTTTAAAATAAGATTAAGAGAAATCTAGTAAAGGAGGTGGAGTTCACTCTTTTTTGTTTTTCCCCCAGCCAGTGAGTTAAAAGGTATTTCAGTAACATGTGTCTGCACCGTGTGAAAAAATATTGGCAGGTGTCAAGCACATTTGTAATACAAAATACTAAGTGTTCAGAGCCCAGAGCAAATGGTTCAGTGAACAGCTGTGAAATATTTACACTGCTGTCCACAGTTTACACAGCAAGGGATTGAAATGGAACATAGAAACTCAGGGACTTGCTTACACTGAGTGATGAGTAACTGCTCTGAGATAACACAGAAAAGGTGAAGATCCTGTGGAAGAAACGAAAGTTGATCCATGAAGGGGGACAGTAAGAGACTTAGTCTTTTCCCTGCCTTACTTCAACTTGTCAAGTCCTTTCTGATCTCCACAGGTGTGTGAAGACCTGCTAGGTCACAGCAGTAAGCTGTGTGCAGTTTGATCCATTAAGAAAGCCTACAGGGTAAAAAGGATTGACCTTTCCTTTTATCCTCCCCATGCCACCAGTTGGGAGCATTTTAGAGCCTGAGCTCTCCTCTGATACAGAAGTGTCAAGATGGGACAATCTTAGGCATTAGTTAAGCCTCCTCATTGTCATTAGTCCCTGTTGGAAGCAAGACAGGTAGAGTCAGCCTTTTGTTTAGTTATGATGTTCTTCCTCTAATCACTGTCAAGGAGAATGGCCTTGAAAAAGGTCCATCTTTGATGTCTCCTAAGTCAATAAATAGCAGAAGGGAAGAAGAGTAGCACTGAATGGCAATTTGAGATAGATGGAACTTCAGCAAGGACTTTTGACAATACAGACACAAAACGTTCATTTTTTTAAGGCATACTCTTCTGAGAGACCAACAACTGGCAGGAAAAATGATAGTTGATGGGTTTTGTACAAAGAAAAGCAGTAGGTGCAGTGCAAATCAAAACCTGGGAAGCTCCTTCAGCCCCATTTGGATTAGAAGGGCCCATGGGGCAAGACTAAGCTGTCATGGGAAAATCACATTCCTCCAAAACTGAGGATCCATGCTAGAAATTGCCAACATTGCAGGCTTCAGCTCCCTGTCACAAACATGTTGCTTTGCACAGAACCAAATATTTTGTAGGTTGTAGGCAACTCACAATTTTAAAAATTAAATTCAATAATTTACCACTTAAAATAGTTTGGGAAAAATATTTTCTTAAACATTCTCTAATGGTCTAATCTAAACTCTACAGAGGTCAGCAGAAAGGCTTCTACTAAATGCAAAGAACTGAACATAACTAAGCTTGTAAAGCCTCTAATTTTCCCCAAAGGCACAATGCCTGTTATTTTAACAACTAGGAAAGACCGGCTACCAGTCTAATTCTTCCATTAAGGCAGCCAGACACCTTTGTTGGCTATATGTATTTGAGATCAGTCAGTTAATCAGCAGCAACATCAATAGAGATTGCTATTGCTGCAAACACAATGAGAATGTATTGAAACAGCCAGCAGAAGTACACCACGGGTGAACACCCAGTACCCTGCTAACTTTTCTGAGAGGAGTCAATACTTTACACAGGAGTCACAGTGGCAGCAAAGCCAACAGTCATTACCTGAAATCAGCCATTGACACAGCAGACGCAGGCCAGAGCAGCTGGTGATCAAAGCAATGGGAAATTTTACATTACCCCATAAATTGATGCTGCTTGTCAGAAAATAAGCACAGAGCTTGGTTGAGAAGGAATAGTCAGGCTTAATGAAGTATGGCCTCTGTATCAGTATTTCCTTATTGTCACTTAGTCTTTGTAAAGCTGATGGAAAATAAAATCAAATAAAGCTGGGGGTAGTGCTATGGCTTCCTGCAGGTCTGCAGACATCAAGCAGGAAATACTGCTGTTCAAAACTAGCTCTTCAGAAGTAACCCTGGATACTGATACAGAAACATTACTAAGTTCCCAGTCTTCTCCTGCAGAAGGTTTTAAAATTACTTTTAAGCAGCAATTAAGTGTAGCAAATACAGATGCAATCTGTCTGAATAGGTATCTCCTTTGTGATTCCAGTAGTTTATTTCCCATCTTCCCTCGACCAATACAAATCTTACACCTATGCCATCTGAAGTAGCAAAGAAGCACTTTGCAACGCATGTTCCAGAGAACCTCTGGAGAAACAGGCAATTAATAGAGGAGAAGACTGTTTACATAATCCTTTTTAGCAGTGTCACAATAGCTTGACATCTCTTCCCTCCCGGAGAAAGATGATTATAGAGATGCTGAAAACAGATCTATGCACAGCACTGAAAATCTAAAATCAGTCCTCTTAACACCATAGGATCCAACACACATTTACCAGCTGCTGTAAGACTGTCAAAGTTCAGGCAGTGCCTCTTTAGCCCATAAAAGCTTACTACCTAGGGATCATCGAATGATGTGGAGTCTGGATAAAAGGACAATGCTTAAGAGGAATTTGCATGTTTGGTAGCAATTTCAGGAAAAGTGATCTAGTGATGCTGTTCCATCTCCAGGTGCCAGAAAGGTACAGAAAGAGTGACAGAAAAGTATCTACAAGAAGATAACCCACTATAAAAGAGCAGAATGTAAATGAAACTTAGGATTCCTTGAACAGGTGCAGCATAAAGCATCCTAGAAGTACTGGCTCAGAAAGAACTACTTCTGACCCTGACTTCTGCACTGGCACGTGAAGAGGTACAGGTTTCTTTCTACACCAGCTGTTACAGTACTTACCCTAATCAAGGACTGAAGTTCTTCCTCTTTTCTTTGTTCCCTGCAAAATCTCTACATAAGAAGCACTTGTTTTAAAAGCAGCAGATGGTAATAACAGATTCTCACTAAAATGAATCATGCCTGGGTAAAATAAAAACAGCTGAGCTCAGTCTACAAGTATGTAGTAGGTGGTTGGCTATTTTGAGAAGAACAAAACTTTCTAGCACCTGGAAACTTTAGAACAAAAACCACCACCAATCAACCAAAACGCTAATTCAATCCTGTGCCAAGTCATATTCTTGTACGCACTAAACTTTCTCATATGCACTACTTTAATGGGGTGGAAGATAAGCAAATGAAGTAAAGCAGCAGTTCAGTTTGCCATTCCCTGCTGGGGTTTCCCTGTGCTCTAGAGGAAAACATGCTACTGAGCAGCAGTCAGAGCACCAGAGGTAATACTAATGAAATATTTTGGAACTTTATTCAACCAAAAGCAGACTACTTACACAATATTCAGCAGAAAACTACTCCAAACTTGTAGAGCTTTTACAGATTCACAGATTGCATTGGGTTGGAAGGGACCATCAAAGGTCATCCTGTCCAACTGCCCTGCAGTTACCTATGGCACCTCCAACTAGATCAGCCTCCTCCCTACCATCATAGATGCTAACTATCACTAAAAGAAGCCCATAATGGTAGCTTTAAATGCAGCACAGTAGACAGTAATAACAGTATGCAAGTACTTAGTAACTCAATTACTAAGTAACTTAGCACTAAATCTACTGCACATGTAGTTAGAAAAAAAATACACCCTGCACTTAATGCATGACTTCTAGTCACTTCAGATAAGATACTATGTGTTCTATTTTCAGTTAATTCTCCATCTGAAGCCATGAAAAACAGCTGTTGCCTGGTGCACCCATATCCAGTTGTTCAGTTTAGTATAATTCAGTTGCTTAAACATCCCAATAAAAATTAGGAACCAACAAAACCCTGCAAAGCACTGATTTCCTCAACTACAAGACAAGTATTCTACTACTGCAATTAAATTCTCACAATACACAATTATCAACAGAGCTGACAATTATTACTCGGTGAGGTAAATGACCAAAGCACAAGGCACCCTGTTTCCAGCAGTATAAAATGGAGCTTCAAATGGCCACAACCTAAGCATTACAAAAACTTCCCACACATTATGCCTAGACAGCAGAGCAAATGTAGATGTGCTTTTTCCTTATCTGTTACTGATAACTTTATGCTGTATTTCAGAGAGAATATATTTAACTGAGTCACTCTGTGTATTCACCACCTTGCCTGACTTCAGACAGAGGGACATTGTTAGTGACCAAAACAAGGCTTTACCAGTATTGCAAGCAACAAAGAAAAAAAATTCCAAATTCACTTATCAAAGCCTTCTCCCAAAAGAAGTTTAAGTAAAGGTTTGCCCAATAGGAAGAGACAAACCTGGAGACCTGTTAAGGTCCTCAGTATTTGGTTAAACAGATAAATTTCTGGTTGTCAGAATAGTTGCTAGCAGGTTTTCCGTTTTCCTAGACAGCTAGCACCAGTGACATTATCCTTCAGCCTGTAAAGCTCATGTTAAAGTACTACATTCCAAAGCAGATAAATTAGGTCTCTAGTTTAATCTGTCTTGAAATTGTATACTGTTATTAGATGTGTTAATAGAAAGGAATCTGCAACCTTTTCCTCTACCTTCAATTAAGAGCTTTCTGTATAAGCAATTATACACAAAATCTCTTCTCCTTGGCTTCCCACTGTTAAGAGTCCATTAAGTTGACAGCATCCAGATACTTTAAGAACCACTCCACAGAGAACAATGCTGATACCCCAACTGATAGTTACAGCTAAAAATGCTACTTGTTAACAAAACCTAGGTTTAACACTTATACTTCCAGCTACTCATCAATACATAAGCAGTTGAGGGATAGGTTGTCATCATCTCTACTGCTTTTGTTTGTCTGTCTTCAGCAGCTGTAGGACAGGGCTCTTACAAACCTCACTGCTTATGAAGAGTTCACTTTGTTCCTTCCACATACCTAGTTCAGATGCTTAAGTGCTTTCATTACTATTCCACACGTAGCTGTAAGCTTTGGCCCTTAGCAAGTATAGTGCTTAGATCCAACAAAACCTGAAGACAGAAGCACACCCTCCTCCTCACTGACATATCCATAAGCCAATAGAGATAGCATCTAGAGATTGGACATCTAATGCAGTGTATGCCTTTGAATTTCATTTGAACTTTTTACGATACTCTCACCTGTAAAGTTAAATATTGGCAAACTTTGGAAAGCTCCTGCTTTAATTATAGGGGAGTCTATAGGCATGTAGCATCTCAGTCTAGAATGAAGATTCCTGGCAATCAAGTCAACGTTTACTCCTATATGAAGACAGACTTGTTGGCAAACTCAGGCATAATCCAGGGGCTCTACCTTTAATCAGAAACAGAGGAGAACACTGTTAGCATTTGGAAGGGGCCCTCTTAAGCACTTAGTTACACATTGATATACAGACAGTCCATGTAAAATTTAAGATGTCAGACTTTAGCTGCTCTGGCAGTTGAAACGGTGCCAATCACAAGTTAATGTGCTGACATCTAGGTAAATTCTTGGGCTTTTGAGGAAACAAAAGCATACAGAGCAAGGATTTTTCTAAACACCTTCAAAAAGTCAAACCCTAAAATGTTTGGCCATCTATTTGGCTTGATTGGTAAGCTGCAATTCTTCAAAATACCTTAATTCCAAATATCTTTGGCACATTGTCACACTCTAGTTACTGGACCAACTCACAATAGGAAATTCCTCTAAACTGTATGTTCCCATCACAGAATCAACCAGGTTGGAAAAGACCTTCAACATCATCAAGTCCAACCTATCACCTGACACCTTCTAATTAACTAAACCATGGCACCAAGTGCCTCATCCAATCTCCTTTTAAACAGCTCCAGGGATGGGGACTCTACCACCTCCCTGGGCAGCCCATTCCAATGGCCAATCCTTTCACAAACATCAGTTTAATAGTTTAGGTTAGTGTGTTGGTTTGAGGCTAATTGGAATACTTTAATGAAAAAAATTAGATTGTGGCTGTGAAAAGTGGTGATGTCTACTTCACGCATAGGCTTGCCGAGATGTATAAAAGCAAGGACACAAACATAGATAAGAAAGAGTTTCTCTGTCAGACTAGTGTGTCTTCTCCTTGGGCTTCTGCTGTTAACTAATCATTCTGCTTCTAACCCCCCTTGCCAGTCCTCCAAACTCACCTTGTACATAAGGCAGACCCTGGGAAAAGTAGAGGGGTGGAGAAAAGGTGGAAGGATGGTTGGGAGCCCCTCCTGGGGACTCTGATTTTTGGGAGGGGTATTGTGTTTATGTATTACCTTGAACTGGTATATTTCTCTCTATATATTGTAAAATATTGTAAATATCTGCTTGTATATTGTGCTAAGCTGTGAATGTAAAGCTTTATTTGTTAACTTCTAGCTGACTGAGTCTAGTCTTGGTGATTTTTTGGGGAACTCCCAAACCATCACAGTTAGTTGCTTTCAAGACAAGTAGCACCTCATCAGCACATTCCAAAGAAAATAGTCTTACTGTAGAGCACCTGGAAACAACTTCAGCCCTTCTCTAAATGTAAAGCTTTATTTATAGAAACATCGCTGCAATAATAGCAGCAATATTTGCATTGTATTTTAAATCAACAGTAATAGGTTAATATTTACATAACACTTAAAACCCAAAACAAACTAAACAGCTTTAGAGCAGAAAGACATATATAAAAGTTACAGAAAGACTTAAAAGTAATAACAATTATTTCTTTCTGGTTGATTTAGTCCAAAGGTCTATTATTTCTTAATCAGATTAGCAGGAAGAGTGGATTTGTCCAAGTCATCAAAATACGGATGGTTCAAAGCCATTTTGCCAGAAATTCTTTTTGCAGGATCGTAAGTCAGCATTTTCTGGAAGAAAAACAAACATACATATTTACATGAAATGGGAACTAACATCATGTTAACTAGGAAGTAGTAAATATTTACCCACAGGAATAATCAAGTATCCATAAAGACAAGTTTTCCCCCTACATTCCATGGTTTCTCATAGAGGAAGAGGTTATTTTCAGCTGTAAATCAGTAAAAATACATAACATCTCAGAAAGGGAAGAACCATTTATCCTTCCATTCAATAACCAAGCCATGAATCTATTGGGATACTGAACTAAGTTATTGCCACTTGATTCTTGATTCTGTATTATTAGTCTCAGCTTCTCAACTAAGGGAAATTATAAGCCTTAAACTCTTAATACTCGAAGTGCTTACAAGGGCAAGTGATTGTACATTTGTTAAACTCTTATTGAAGAAACTAGCATCAAATTGCTTCTACTCAGCTTGGTGCAGCACAGCAATCACTTACTTTCAGAGTCCAAACAGGAAAATTGTGTACATGCAGGTAGGAGTCAAGAAACCCAAAGTCTGTAATCTACAGGGGATGCCTTGCTGCTAAAGTAGTCCACAGAACTTTAGAGCAGGCAAGAAATCCAGTTTTGCTAGCAGTTAAAAAATAATCTATGAAAACACCAACAATAATGCACCCAAACCCACACCAAAACTAACCAACCAACCACAAACCTGCATCTACAGGGGCTAAAAAGAGGAAAGGAATGAAGCATCTAGGAGTTTTCTGCTAGACCCAAAACTAGCAAAGTCTCTGCAGTCTTTTTGCTTTGATTTCTCCTTAGTAAAGGGAACTACATTTCAAATTCAGATCATCAGGATTCTACCAGCTGTTTCTCCTGCATCCCAACAAATTTGTCTTCCAGAAAAAAAAAAAAAAAAGCTTAACCACTATTCCTCTACTTGGTATTCAGTCTTGACATTTAATTATCTTTAGACTTCATCCTACAGGAACACAAGCTATTGGTCTTAACAAAACTACGTAACACATTCTCAGATGTAGTTATTTTACATAGTACCTCTATTTGCAGTCATCTATAGAAGGAGTAATTAATTTGACACAACTGAGCTTGTGCTCTAGAGGAGAGCAGGGGCCTGTGTTACCTTTAAAGTTATACTACTGCTTCAGGCTTACAAGTGCCATAAAAAAACTTAAATGGATTCCAGGTGCTTAAGAATTCAGCTATACCACTGTCACCGGGCATTAACAGGAAGCAAAAAAATTTAAAGTTTAGGGAAAACTATAAAATATTTCACAGAATTTAATATGCTTTGAGATTAGTATTGTGTTAATACCATATGAAGAACTAGTAGGATTTTTTGCCTTAATTAGCAGCAGCCTAAAACATGTTTTACACAACAAAGCCACAACTAAGCTCAGATGATTACGTAGCAGGCCAGTTACATGACCACAATCAACAAGATTCACTTGCCTGTTCTATTGATTTTAGTTTGTAAACACAATCAGTAACAATTCCGCTTTAAACTCATTTAATAATGATGCTGTCAGACACAGAGGAATTAAGTCAGTTCTCTGCAAGGGTCAGAGAGCCATCCAAAACAACTACGCATCTAACACCTATTGTTCAGATTGTCAGTCTGGCCTGTGGATCAGTTTTCAAACGAAAAATTGTGAGAAGTTGTGGTCATCTGGACTTCTTCAGTGACACCACTTCAGAGTACATATCCATACCAGTATCAGAAATAAACTATTTTGGGACTGCTTAAAGCCATGAGCCAGGTACACAGATAATTGCTGTACAAGGTTCCCCTCAAACAGAGATGGTTCTGAAGTTTGAGCTTATCCTAAGACCCAGAACACCCACCCCACAATCCCACCTGCAAGTCTGCACTGTACAAATGCAGCTTTAAAAGTCAAAGTGTGTTCTTATGCTTAGCTGCATCTCAGCAAAATTTGTAAAAGCAAAGTTAGGCTGCAGTGGCAGCACATGAGCTGAAAGAGCACTAAATGGAAAAGCCTGAAGAAATCTTCATCAAATAAAATCTTAGTGTAATGGTTCAACTCCATGGCACAGAACTTAACTCAATTGACACAAAATAGACCTATTTAAGAGGTTAACCCACCACAGTAAAAACATTTAGCTCAGAACTTAAAGACACTGCAAACTAAGCACCTAGTTTCACAGCTAATCAATACATTTAGCTGTTTCTATCACTGATTATTCGGTTAATACCACCATGAAAGCTGTGGGATTTTTTGCCGTAAAATGAATCCATCAATATTAATCCACATGCTACCATGAAAGAAAAGCATTTCCAACAGTATCAGCAGTCACAGGACCACATCATGCTTACTGCTGCCACCAGAGAGGTCATGGCTAGTTTTAGGGCAAAATACCTCAACTTAGACCTGTTTTATATGATTTCATTCTCTTTCAAGTTGTACCTGGCCTGCTAGCATAAAAAAGCTGAGGCATAATTGCTTAGTGAATAGTGGTCTAGTTATCCATTTTTTATGCAAGTGAATGCCACACGAGGTATGGATTTTCATTTTTGTAGAACTGATAACACTGCTGATAGTTTAAAGATCTCCGTATCTTCATTCTAGCTCTCTTTGGTTTCTTAAATCTGCAGTTTAAGACAGACTACTTACAGACAGCAGATCAAGTCCATCTTCATCTAAGTTTTTGACTTGTGTTGCAAGGCTGCCAGGTTTCCATTTTGGGAATGTGTTTTTATAGTCTTGCAAAGATTCCACTTCAGGCCATACATCATTGTTGGGGGTTCCTAAAGCTCTACACAAGTATAAGCAAAATATTAAGCAGTTAGTCCAAAACCTGTATGTACTACCATAGTTTCAATAAGCACATTGCTCCAGTGTGCAGCACTGCACAACTAGCAAGAAATGGTTCAGCCTGACATACCTGAAGATTCTGAAGAGTTGGTCAATTTCTGAGTCCCCATGGAAAAGTGGCTTTTTAGTTGCCAGCTCAGCAAATATGGTACCTATGCTCCATATATCTACAGGAGTCGAGTAACGAGCAGATCCTAGCAACACCTCTGGAGATCTGTACCACAGAGTCACTACCTATCAAACAAAGAATTTTTTTCATAACTTTGTAGAAACAGGTTCTCTAAAAGACTGCGAGCACAACAGCTCATTGGTTATTAAGCAGTATTCAGGGTTTTTGTTAAAATGTCCAGTGCTAAAAGTTTTGGTAAAGAAACTAATGCAAACCTCATTTATAGGCAAACGCAACACACTGCTGCAACAGTTTCTACTGCAAGCAAAGCAACAGAAATTGTAGCAGTTACTACACTTAGCCATTAAAACCCTAAAACTTAAGTACTTTGTGAAGCAAAAATACCCTTACATATCAGTGAGCAATAAGTTCTGGCCCATCCAATTCACTGTTAAGGATTCCTAGGTGGCATTTGTAAGTGCCTTGGAATCTTAGAGTAAAACCAATTGAGGAGATGGAAAGCCTTTCAATAAAAGAAAACTGAAGTTTTGAAGTCAAAACTATCAAAAAACTGATTGTTTTTTAGTTGTTTCATATTTAATTTTTTATCAGGAATGTAGTATGCATTGCTCAAATCAACCAAAAGAATGTTCCAACTCACTCACTTCATGAGTGTATACACGCACTGGAATTCCAAAGGCTCGAGCCAATCCAAAATCTGCCAGTTTAATCACTCCCTTGTCATCTATTAAAAGATTCTGAGGTTTCAGGTCTCTGTGCAGAACCCTTCTTGAATGGCAGAAGACAATACCTTGCAAGATTTGATACAAATAACTCTAGAAAGAAAGTAGAGGGAGAAAGAAAATTAGTAACTTTTAGTACAGTGTTACCACAGAACAGTAGGGGTTGGAAGAAACCTCTGCAGATTGAGTCCACCCTCCCTGCCAAGGCAGGTTCACCTAGAGGTGGTCACACAGGAACACATACAGGCAGGTTTTGAAGGTCTCCAGAGATAGAGACTACCCTGTCTCTGGGCACCCTGTTCCAGTGCTCTGCCACCCTCAAACTGAACAAGTTCCTCCTCATGTTTATATAGAGCTTCCTATGTTCAAGTTCGTGCTAATTATCCCTTGTCCTGTCACTGG
>WBNM01010700.1:0-23384 GCA_013399055.1 Ramphastos sulfuratus | reverse complement strand
CCCCCCCCCAGCTGTGGAAGCAGCAGCTTCTCTCTGCAGCTTTGAGCCCTCTAAGAGCCTGGAGCTGCCCCCTACTCCGCGCAGCCCCCAGAGCACCAGCGGCGGCCGATCCTTTGAAAGGGAGCACAGCATGTCCCCGATGTCGCTCACAAACAGAACTCACTGCCGCGGGATTATCAAAGTGAATTAAGGACCTCAAAATGTAAAAGCTCTAACCCCCGAGATGAGCAAATGGCACCTCCCAGGTAACACATCACCTCTTTAGGCCTGATCTTGCAATTAATTCCTCAAGGCCAGACCTTCTAAAAGGATCAGGCCTTGAATGCACATCCTTCAAAAATATCTGTGCTTTATACCAGTACAGTACCCTGCATTAGGTGTGGGAGAGCAGCTCAGTCAGCATTAACACCCAAGGACCTACACCATCCACACAGAAGGAAATATTCACCCTGACTGCTGGATCAGCCTCCTGAGCACACAGAGTATCTCTGAGCCAAGGGAACTACAAGGATCAGGGTGAAACGAAAGCATGAGCAGATTAGCCTGAAGCCAGGCCCAGCAGCACCGGGTCAGATCAGGGCAGGGACAGATTGAACACTCACAAGCATCAGTACAACAGTGTGCATTAGTGCCTGGGCACCAGTGTGCATTTCCACTGCATCATACCCACTCACGTGTAAATCACACAGAGTCCTCGGGGGGACAATGCCTGTGTGCATGTTGCAGATCCGGAGAGCTCCTGCCAAATTTCCCATCGACCTCATGAAGAGAGACTGAACAATAACCCAGCACTTGCCCACCTCGGCATTAATCAGCTCCGTGGCTGGCATTCTCAACTGAGATGACGGGGATCGATGTGCTGTGGGAGGCTGCAATCCTGGCTCACCCCTTGAGGAGGTGTTTATCAGTACAGGCTGGAACAAGCACAGGGAGAGAAGCTGCCCTGCCAGGGGCAAGCTCAGCCCCCCACGCTTCACTTGGACCCTGCTCCCCACTCCCACCACGTATGCTGCAGCAGGGAGTAGCCACGATAATGCTCAGCACGCTCCCAATCCCCTGTGGGATCAGGGCTTTGTTCCACAAAGAACAGGAATTCCTGTCTCCAGGGCCATAAATTCAGCTCCTGCCCCTGGTGCCTGCACTGATTTATGGTTATTACAATTAATCTTGCTGAGGTGTGAGCCGTTTATTACCCACTTGTGCAGGTACCTGGTTCCCCACAGTCACCAAGGCAGACTGGTGGAGTTTTGATCTCACAGCACAATCCCACCAGAGCACATTCTCCATCCCAGCCCTGGCAGCACAGCTCTGCTCACTCCATACCAGCTCTTCTCTACACGCCTCCATTTAGGCAGGGACAGGTTCCAGCGTGCCACACCTTGGTTTTTCTACTTGCCCCTGGAGACAGCTGTGAGCTGCCTCAGGCCGTACTGGTAGCACCCCAGGGACAACAGCAGGCTCTGATGGCATCTAGATTGCCCCCTGAGAACATGCCAGGTGATGCCTGGATAGGAGGCTGTTAACCACTCCAAACCCATGCCACTGAGTCATCCCTACCCCATGCAGGTCATCTCTCCATCTCCCATGGATTTTGACCCAATCCTCCAGCATCATCACATGCTCATCAAGAATCCCAACCCTGAGCTACGATTTGGGGCAATGTCACTTGTAACTACTCCAGGAATCACAACGACACACGCACACGCTGCAAGTCATATTGCATGACTTTTGTCTCTCCTAAGGCTTCCCTGGAAGGGGTGAAGCTGCAGGGGTCTAAGTGCACATCAAGGTTGGGGCTTTTGAGCTCCTCTCTAGAAATCTGACCCTCAGCAGCAGCATACCCACTGGCAGCTGCTGCTTCTGGAGACCTCAGCTAATGAGGGGTTCGCCTTGCAAGGCCACCATGCCAGCCCCGCTGGCAGCAGCAAAGCCACCTCGGGCCTATTTGTAGATTTAAAAGCTGTTATTTTGCCTCCTGCTTGAAGAGGGCGCATCAAAGTCAAACCCAAAATACGTCGCTGGGCTTGAATTAAAAACTCTTGTCTGAAACCAAGGCAAGTTCCAAAAAAAGATCAAGGCTTTGTTTGAAATGTAAAAAGTCTTTGCTGGGATGTCAGGCGCTTTGGGGACCGTCAGCATTATCTAAAGGCTGCAGGACAACAGCCAACAGCTTCCTTCAGCCGTCCTCAGCATCTCTTGTCTTTCTTGCACAAGGCACCAGCTCTCTTAGCAGCATCTCTGTTCTCAGAGCACAGAAGCAGCATCCCGTGGTGAGCACCATACCCCCTCAACAAGCTCTGGGAAGGGGTTGGGAAGTGCAAGGAGAGGTGAGGTTGGAAGCATTGCCTGTGAACAAGACACTCCAGGAGCTCAGTCCTCCTCTGCTGTCAAAGGGGAGAGGAGGAAGATGTAAGCACAGGCTGTCAGCAGTGACATCCGGAAGAGAAATGGGATAATGGAGGCTCTGCAGCCTTGCAGACAGAGGTATAACAAGTTCCCATGGGCTGCAGCTGAAGCCAGAGCCATCCAGCCTAGCAATAAGGTGTGTGTTTCTAATTCCAAAGATAACTGACTGGCTGCAGCAAGGCTCCCCAACACTTTCTTTAAGAATTAAGATTGGAAGTGGCTTTTTAATTTCTGCAGAAGCACCTGCTCTCCTAGGAGGAGTTAATGCAGGGCAGTGCTGCAGGCCACAAGCAATCTCTGAGATCTCCTCTCTTTAAGCCTGGGATTAGATCAGGTCCTTTCTCCCCAGGAGGACTGTAGCAGAGGGTGAGATGGAGCTATTGCGCACCCCTGAGCCGTGGGGACACTTTCCAGCCCCAGGCAGGGCCACACAAAGGCAGATGCCCTGTTCTTAGCAAGACAGAAGCTGCCTCTCCTTGAAGGGCAAACAGGGTTCTATCACTGCCCTAGGATGCTGGGTAAGGAGCCTCCAAGCCAGCTCAGAACAGAAACATCTTAAATAATTGATGTCTTTAAAAAAAAATACCAAGAAAAGGTATAGCAACAGGAGCAGGCCCTCTCCTCCTGCCAGCACTGCTCCTCTTCCCAGCCTGGAGCTCTCTCCCAGCTTCAGCTGCTTGGAGCATCTCAGACCAATTAAGATCTTCCTTCAAGCCCAGAGTGATAGTGAGGGGCCTGCAGAGCTGGGAGGGCTCTGGAGTTAGCAGGGAGCAAAACAACAGCATCTCCCCATCTGTGGTCACAGGAGTCCCATTTCTGAGCAGGATCTGTCTGTCTCCTTGGAGAGCATCCATCTGGGAACAAACCAAGAGGGACCAGAACCTTCCCAGGGAGACCTGCCCACAACTCTCTCCTCTTTCACACCCACCAGTCCCCAGTGTGGGATGAGTCTGAGTAGTCAATGAGCTGCTGAGGCAGGGGAGGGTCCCAGGCAGCCCTGACCCTCTCCAGATCCTCTCACTGGGGCCCATTGTGCTACTGATCTCAGCAGCAGCAGCATGAGCATCTCCCCAGAAGCACCACACACCAACAGTGCAGGAACATCCCTGCCCAGTGCTCCAGCCTCCCTAGGGTAGAATATAGGGGGGATAGAGGGGAACTTAACCCCATCCCCACTGAACCCAGCCACCCCTCATTCCCCCCTAAACCCCACCATCAAGCTGAAGACTCCCAAACCCACCACTGCACAGAAACTGCTGATATTAAAGCTCTTTCTCCTGCTCCAAACCACCTCTAATTGAGCACACCGGGACAGGCTGCACACCATCCCTCCACCAGCAAGCAGGAGAAGCAGCATTCATCCCAGCAGCCCTCCTCCACCAGGGAAGCCGGCAGGAACAGGAGCCTTTGCTCCAGCACAAAGCTTTTATCAGCCTTCCTGCAGTGCAGCCAGCTCTGCCAGGAGCTCAGGGTAGCACAGCAAGAGCTGCTTGTGCTGTAGCAGGGGCCTCCTCCTCATGAAAAAAGAAAAAGCCGGAGGTTGGGGCTGCTGGCTGGATCATCACATGATGATCCAAGCAAGAGGGTCTATGACCCTCACAGTGGGAGGAAAGCTTCATTCCTGCTGCTCCAGACCCATGGCCCTTCCCCAGCTGGAGCTCACACTGGCAAACCTCCTCCAAAACATTTCCTCAAGGCCACTGGGCAGCAGAAGCATTTTAAGCATGAAACAGCCCAAAGCTGCAGCCATGGCACCAGGGTCTCAGACATACCAACTGCTCCACTACCCTGCAAAGCTGAGGTTTATTTTTTTCTGTCGAGAGAAGACGCCAGAATGGGTCACAGGGAAGATTGGACCTGCTCAGTACCATCAGCTCCATGGGGGTGAGCTTGGCGCAGGCCCCACACTCCAAGACCACCGGCACAGAAACAGTGGCTCAGCGGCACCAGCCTCCTGCCAACAGTCCAGACCTCAAGGCTGATTTTTAAATCAAGAGATTAAAAATTTAAACTAAGGCTCTGGCTCATTTCAACATGATTTCTTAACATTTAAAGGCCACCTTCCTGAGCGTTTCTCAGGAGCAGCAGCTGGGGACCAGCCGGGTTTGCTAGGGGCTGAATCCAAGACTCTCACTTAATCAGAAGCTTCCAAGAGTTGAGGTTTTAAAGGCACTCACTGCTGAGCCCCACATGCTGGCCAGGGGTAGGCTGGGGGTGCTGGAACCACACCACCACACTCCCCCCTCCCCAACTCTGTTCCCCTTGGCCAGAGAGTTTGCAAGAAACACACTGCTGATCCCCAGCACGTGATGCTTAGAGAAGAGGCTCCAGACCCAAAAGCAAAAGACTGGAGCAGACATCAGCTCACTCTTAAGGAACACATCTCACATCTGCTCATGCCCTCCCCAGCACCTCTTGTCTTGTAACCACCACACTGAAGCACACCCAGATACTCACAGACCTTCTGCACCCCCAGGCACCACTCACAGCCCATACTCCAGGGTCCCTGCAAGCAGAAGCTCACAAAAGCAGAAAGGTAGCAGAGTTCAAAGCCTACCTTACCTGTTCCCAGCTGGTACCAATTTGTGGTTCATCCTTCACAGAAAGCACCAGCTAACTCCTGCTTCTGGCACAGCTCACTAAGCACCATCACCTCCCTGCCCTGGCACAAAGCTTGGCATCTTCACCAACACAGAATCCCCAAATACTCTCCTCAACCCAGCTCTGCCAGCTCTGGCTCTTTTAACTCTTCTGCATGAAGCCAGTGAGTTTAACCCACCCACAGGTTAAACACCTCCAGGTGTGTGCAGGGAGCAACTGCAGCTCCCACCCACAGCTTGCCCACTCCCCACACTGTCACTGAGGAAAGGGGGAAGCTCCATCTCCAGCAGTGGGGTAGGATTCTTGCCAGGAGCTGCCATTGCTGCCTACAGGCTCAAGACTGTCTGGAACAAGGGCAGGGACCTGCTGGCTCCTTTCTCGAGTTACCATGATGGGCTGCAGCAGTCATTGGTCCTAAGTGTCATATAATTAGGAAGCCACAGATGCCCCAAGGTGGCCAACTCCTCTCTGGGGCCATAAGGAGCTGGTGGAGGGCACAAATCTTGTAAGGAGAAGCTGAGAGAATTGGGATTGTTTAGCCTGGAGAAAAGAGGCTTGGGAGAGACCTTCTGGCTCTCTACAACTCCCTGAAAGGAGGCTGGACCCAGGTGGGGGTTGGTCTCTTCTCCTGAATAGTAAGTGACAGAATGAAGGGAAACAGCCTCAAGGGTGGGTTTAGGTTGGACATGAGGAAAAAATTCTTCCCCAAAAAGGGTGTCAAGCCCTGGAACAGGCTGCCCAGGGCAGTGGTGCAGTCCCCAACCCTGGAGGGGCTGAAAAGCTGTGTAGCTGTAATGCTGAGGTCCATGGTTCAGTGGTGGTCTGGCAATGCTGGGTTAACAGTTGGACTCAATGATCTTTAAGGTCTATTCCAACCTAAACAATTCAAATGATTCTATGGATCTATGACTTCCCACATCCCAGGGTCACCATGACCACTCAGCTCAGCCTCTGTCCTCCAGCCTGGCACATCACCAGTGCTTTCCATCATCTGGCAGGCAGTTTCTCAGCACAGGGTGCTTCAGGTGCTGCACTGATTTCCAGCCCTACAGAATTAGGTGATAAATAATGGATAATAATAGGGGAAATTGTAAATAATGTATTTACAGACTTACATAATGAATCACAGCCAGCATAGGCTGCTCCAGTGATAGCCAACGCCTGGCAGTGCTGCAGCAGGCAGCACTGCCAAAGCAGCAAAGGGGAGTGGACACAAGTGGGGACCTAGGGAGGGAGATGTGAAGCTCTTCAGGGCTCCCAGAGCCTGTCCCCTCCAAGCATCAACCATTCGCTCCTCTGCTTGTGTTGCCGCAAAGCCCCAGGGCAATTTTAGGGAGATGTAATTAGCAGCTCCTCAATCAATCCCATTAGCAGCAGCAAAACCTCAGAGCGAATCACTCCATGTTCGTGGGCAAAAAAATCAAGTTAGGATTGGGATTGTGAGGAAATGCAGGCAGGGGTGTTCCTACCCAGTCCCCTCCCCAAGCCGAACCCCCCAGATCTGTTGGGTTCACTGCTCCAGCTGCCTTGGCTCTGCTGACCAGGGGCTGTCAGGACGGGGGCAGTGCTGGGGGTCGCTGCACCCCGCGCATCACCCCAGGGAGGGCCGAGGAGCAGGCAGACACTCGGGAAATGGATTCTGGCTGGTTCCTGCCGGGTAATTCCGCTCGATAAGAGACCGTCGATGGGATTCGCTGCCAATTGTCACCCCGTGCAGGGGGAGGAGGGCAGCGCCGGAGCTGCTGACTCAGGGAAAAAAGAGCGAAGGAAGCAGAGGCCGCGCAGCAGCAGCAGACGATGGGGGCAGGTCTGGGCTGCTCCACCACCACGTTTCTTCCTCACACCAAACAGCCTCACGGAGTAACACCAGGCGCACAAAACTTCGCGGCCCAATTCCCAGTCCGACCTTGCAGGCAAAGGTTGACCTGGGGGAACTACCACCCCGTGCCTCAGTTTCCCTAAGCTTGCAGGCGAGTAAGGCCTGGCACGGTGATGCCAGCTGCTGCCATGTGCCATGGGTGAGATGGGAAGCGGTGCAGGATCATGTGGGGCCCTTCTCAAACGGCTTTGTGCCATCACACCAGCCAGGAGCAAGGCGAGGAGAGATCCATCTTCCTGCCTGCCAGATAAAACAGCTACATTTCAGATAATTCCAGATAGTAAATTTTTTGAGTCCCTATAAGCTAAAATCAATATTGGCACAACTGTGCGTCATTAAAAACTAAATGAACATGACAAAGCCAAACTGCTGCCTATTAAACAAATGAGTTTTCTATCCACACAGGCACAGCAGGTTATTAAATTCTTTATTACGGGAGCGTTGCCTTTTCTAAAAGGGGGTGGGAACACGTCACCCTGCAAGGTGCGCTGCTGTGATGGAGCTGGTGTGTGCCTGCCCTTCCCATGACACTGGGGACATGCTGTACTAGCAGCAGAGAAGCAAATTTGGCAGCCCTTGGCTTTCAGAACTCAGTGCGTGGATTGATGTGGAGCAGCCCAGCCCAGCCCTGGCCCCTGCGCTCGGATTTGCTGCAACAAGGAAAAGCCACCAGAGTGAGAGAGGTTGTGGTCTTCAGCCCTTGGAGAAAGGCTTGAGGGGAGTCCCAAGCAAACCAGGGTTGTGCATGATGTGACATCAGCATGGTGGCAGTAACAGGGTAATGCGATGGAGATGCTCCAGTGATGTCACAGCAGTGCAATGGTAAGACAACAGCAGTGCAATGGCCACATAATGTCAACTGGACAGCAACCCAATGGCAATGAAATGGCAGCATAGTGACAAAACAGCAGCTGTGCTCCCGTTCAGGGCAGTGGGTAACTTCCCTCTCCTTCTCTAGGAAGCCAGGAGCATGGTAGCAAGGCTGCACCTTGCCTTTTCAGTCCAAATCTGGAAAGTCCTGAGAGTACCCTTCCTCCTCTCCAGTGATCAGCAGGCTCAGACACTGCCTGTCACCTTCCTCTGCCACCGCCACTGCCTGGTATCGCAGGTACTACCATGTTGGACACACTGCCAGCAGCCAACTGTCTGTCCCTGTGTCATAATTTCAGTGTCCTGATTGTGTCCAAGTTCTCACTGCACACCCAGAGGTATAAATATTAATAGGTGCTGGATGAGTGCTGGGGAGGAGAAGGCTGGAAACGGAACAGAGTGGGGGGAAAGGGCTGAGGCTGCTCATCTGCAGTCCTCCTGACCTCCCACCCATGCCAAAGCCAGAAGGAGAAGTGGTTGGAGGCTGAGCTGGGAAGCCCTGGGAAAGGTCAGCGTGCTCAGTCATGGAAAGGAGAGAGCTGGCAGGCAGCTGCTGGCCGAGTGGCTCCCACAAGTGCCAGCAGCTCCAAGGATGATGGGGAAGGTCCTCCCATCACCTTCCTCCAGGATAGGCTCTCCCCAGCACACACACATGGGGTCAGTGCAGTGCAAAGGGTGCTGGGCCAACACCCACTGGATGAGTCCCACAGGCTTGCTGATCTCTGTACCCATCTGCACATGATCTGCCCAAGCATGGCATGACAGGACAAGAGGAAGCAGCACTGGGTTGTGCCAGAAGAGGTTTAGATTGGATGTGAAGAAAAATACCTCCTTCTCAGCCTTGGCACAGGCTGCCCAGGGCAGTGGTGGAGTCCCTATCCCTGGAGGAGTTTCAAGGCCATGTAGAGGTGCTGCTGAGGGACATGGTTTAGCGGTGACCTGGCAGTGCTGGGTTAACGGCTGGGCTCGATGATCTTAAAGGTCTCTTCTGAGCAAAACTGCTATGATTCTGATTCCTGGTGACACGTGGTGACCCACAGCTGCCCCTCCACCATGTCCTCCCTGGGGATAAACACCGATCCTGCCTGCTCCATGCCTATGCTGTCTGGAACAGGGGGCGGGCTCGTTCTGGCTGCTGGTGGGCATGGCTGTGTGTCTCGGCTGATGCTCACATCCTCCCTTGACAGGGCACACAGCCCCCAGGACTTTCTAAAAGCGGGGCCAGCCATGCTACAGGCACTGTGGAAGCAGAGCCCCACATGCCTGTCCCATTCCTAGCTGGTAATGCTGTCCTTACCAGCACCCAGAGACCCATTTAGGTTTGGTGTTAATGAACTGTGCCAGCACACTGATTTATGTCTTCCTGGAGCAGGCAGCTCCCATGGCACATGGTGATTAACACTGATAAGCTGCAGACAGATATTCCATGCCTGTGGTACGTGCCACCAGCCCTGTGCCACCCCACTACTCTTTGCATTAACCCTCCAGTGAGGCAGCATCCTCACTGCTTGGCACAGGGAACTGTGCCATGTAGCACTGGAACTGAGATGGATTGTCCTGCTGTGAACAGCCTGCAGCAGCCTGGCTCCTGCCCTGAACAAACCCATAGCACAGAGGGATCTCACCTGAAGACCATCCACGGAGCATGAAGTTCACCTCTGCAAGGAGAGGACTTGCAGAGGCAATAGGAAAAGGGGCAATGGTTTGAAATTGGAGCAAGGTAGATTTAGGTTGGACATTAGGAGGAAGTTCTGCACAATCAAAGTGGTGAAATACTGGAACAGGTGGCCTAGGGATGTGGTTGAAGCCCTCTTCCTGGAGACATTCAAGATCAGACTCAATGTGGCCCTGAGCAACCTGATACAGTTGGAGGTGTCCCTGCTGGCTGCAGGGGTGTTGGACAAGTTGAACTTTGAGAGTTCCTTCCAATTTGATGCAATCTGTGACTTTGGAGGGAAAGAGTAAGCACAAGATGCATCTGTGGCCCCTGGCCCAGCTGATGCTCTGCCACACGATGGATGGCACAGTAGCACATGCTCTGCATCCGTTATCTGGAGCAGCTCCAGCAGGGAGCTGGGAAGAAGCTGCACATCCAGGGATGCTGAATATGACCCTGCTGCAAGCAGAGGAGTCAATCATGCCTCAATTGAGCAGCAGCAGAGCCAGCTGGGAGGGGTGGGAGCTGCTGAGGGAAGTTTTATGGGGCCTGAATCAATCAGTGGGAATCCCATAAAAGTCGGTGGGTATGGATGGGCTCCTCGGATGGGTTTTGACATCCAATTGTCTTTCCCATTTCAGTTGTCATAAAGCTCTGCACACCCATATATACAGCAGGAGCCAGCATGCACACACACCAGGGAGGCTGATGCACAGCCACGTGTACGGCAGAGCTCGACACACGTGCACAGAGTGGCTCAGACACACACATGTGGCACATGGCAGAGCCAAGGATCCAGGGATCTGTTTGCCTGTCCTTACCCACAGCAAGGGATGGGCGATTTGCAGATTGCATCAGGTTGGAAGGGACCCCCAGAGGTGATCTTATCCAACACCCCTGCTGTGAGCAGGGATGCCTCCAACTAGATCGGGCTGCCCAGAGACACAAGTCTGATCTTGCATGTCTCCAGGGATGGAGCCTCAACACAGAATGCCAGGTTGGAAGAGACCCCAAGGATCATCTGATCCAACTTTTCTAGTCCTTTTGAGGCCCCTTATAACCTAAACCATTCTGTGATTTTGTGATTCTATGATTCTAGGTGATAGTCCACTTGAAATGANGGGTGTGTGTGATGAGGCATTGATTTGTGAGGCTGGTCTCATTTGAAGAAAGAAAAAATAATTAAAGATCCCTCCAGCACCAAGCATTACTGCTGCATCCTNGTGTAGGGGAATCCACTACTTCTTTTGGGAGAGGATTCCAATGTCTGGCTGTTCTCATGGTGAAAAATGTTCTTTTGGATTCCAGTGGGAATTTCCCCAGCAGAAACTTGTCCCCATCAACCTCTTGTCCTTTCCATGTGACANACACCTATAAAGGGGAGTAGGAAACTCTGCTCACTCTCCTCACACACAGTGGAGAGCAGGATGCATCCAACACATGCATACAGACACTTAGAGAATCACAGAAGTTTTTTGGTTGGAAATGATCTCTAAGATCATCAAGTCCAACCATGGCCATTAAACCACATCCTGAAGTGCCATGTCCACACAGGAATATCCTGATCCAGTGAGCCTGCAAGAAACCCTCCCCTCCTCCCAGACAGCACTGCTCTCTGTGGAGATATCTCAGCCCCAAACTTAGATGAGCAAGCAGCTTGTACATCATCTGTGTAAATTGCTTGCTGGGCTTGGGACGTGAGCATCAACACCCAGGGCCAGCTCCAGGGTAGGGGGATGGGGATGGGGATGGGCAGGGAGGTGGGGCAGGAGTGGGGTAGCCCCACTGCTGCCCCCCATCCCCATCCCCCTACCCTGGAGCTGAGACCACCAGGAAAAGGTGACTCTGCTGCATCACATCGCAGAATGGCTTCTGGATAAACAGTTACGGATGATTTCCCTCTGCCCATCTGGCATGCAGGAAGAGGTGTGCAGGAATGAAACGCCCAGCTCTGGTGTCTTCTCTTCCTCCTCCTTCCTTGTCTTCAGCTGCAGCCTGTTTGTAAATGAGAGGTAAAGAAGATGGAAGGGCTGGGGTGGGGAAGAGAAAGGACTGCATGGTACACCTAGAAGACGTCACAGCATGCCACTGGCATGGGTTTGGAGGGAACTGGCAACCACAAGATCTTCTGCACATCTTGATTGCAGCCATCCTCCCCATTGTAGTCTGTGCTGGAGGTTTGGTATCCCTGAGGTTCCACACTGGACAACTGGCATCCCTGGAGTTCCATACTGGATACCTTGCAACCTTAGAATCCCGTGATGGAGATCTGGCATTCCTGGGGTCTCACATCAGAGATCTGGCATCCCTAGCATCCTGTGGTGAAAATCTGTTGCCCCTAGGGCCATACATAAGAGATCTGGGATCCTGTACTAAAGACCTGGCATCCCTGGGATCCCATACTGGACACCTAGCACGCCTGGAGTCCCACACCAACTGGCATGGGTGCTCCTCAGCCAGTAACTCACATATGAGCCACTGCCTTCCTTCAAAACCCATCTCATCCCAGCTCATGGCCATGGTGGGGAGGGCAATTTATCGCTTTCCCGGGTGCCAGATCCCCTTTGTGGATAAAGTCATTTGTGCAAACAGACGCCAGCAGCCTCTGTCGCTGCCTTATTTCACTCTCCCTGACTCGTAGCTCATCATCAGTTACGGCGGTGACCAGTCACCTAAATCACCCAGCTTTGCTCTCGCTCCCTGCTCTGATTGATGCTGCGATTTTTCTCCTCTCCAAACAGCCACGCACTGGCTGCAGCTCTGCGTGGACACCAGGGAGGGGGGAGATGGGACCAAGGGGCTCCAAGGTGGCACCTAATCCACAGAGCACATTGGGTTCCCCAGACACCCACACCCTGGAACTAATCCTGCTTGTTCCGAGCGCGCGGCAGAAAGCTCCACGTTCACACTCGGCGAATGTTAGCATCTATAAACCCTGTGGAGAATGGCCCAGCAGATTAGCCAGGGCTTGTTCACCACTGCGGCTCCTCAGCTTGGCACGGGCTGCAGCATGACTGCCCAGTGCCAGGCCCTGCCTCCCTGGCAAGCAGCTGCTTCCTTCTGGCTGCTGTCATTGCCAAGAGCTTGGAATTGCTGAGAGCAACTGGCAGGGCAGGGGCAGTGGCACTGGGAGCTCTGTGGCCATGACAGCTAAGGGCTGCTCTGGCATGAGGCTGTAATTAAACTCTCATCAGAGTCCTCTGATGTTCTGGGATGGGCCAGTGGCTCTCACAGCAGAGCCAGACAGGGAGGGATACTCTGACCTATCAGATTTCCATGGTGGATGCTGTTCAGCATGTTCACATCATCCTCATGTTTACCTTCTTAGAATCACAGAATCACAGAATTGTTCTGGCTGGAAAAAGCCTTTAAGATCATCAAGTCCAACAGTTAACCCAGCACTGCCAGGTTGCCACTAAACCACGTCCCTCAGCATCCCATCTACACAGCTTTTAAGCCCCTCCAGGAATGAGGACTCCACCACTGTCCTGGGCAGCCTGTTCCAGGGCTTGACAGCCCTTTTCTTGATGAAATGTGCAAACAGAGGATGCCAACATCCCGGCGGGGCTCAGGGCAGGTCTGCTCCGCCACCACAGAGAAGAGAGGGATGGAGGAATTGTGGGCTGTGCCAGACCTGAACATCCCAACTGGAGCCTCTACCCAAGCCCGGGCGCTGTCGGGCTGGCAGCCAAAGGAGGACTGGAGGGACGGCAGCTCGTCGCCTCGCAGCATATGCAAGCTGAGAGCGAGCGGTCCCCAGGCAGCGCGGCGAGCAGCCGGGCGTGCGCGGAGCGCTGGCTGCTGGAGCCCTCAGCCCTGCCAGCGCCTGCCAGCCTTCCATGCTCGTGTCCCCTGCCAGGGCTTCTCGCCGCTGGCTGCGTCGTGGTAGGGATGATGTGCACTGATCCACGGTGCTGGGCTTGGCCCCTGGCATCCACTGCTAAGGTTATGGCATGGTCCCAGGGGTGGGGAGGCAGCGCTGGTTACAGTACAGGATGGAGCTGGAGGTCCCTATAGATACCACGACCCCTAAAGGGAGGAATGGATCTGTTTGAACCCCCAGCTTGCTGCTGCCCGTGGAGGGGAACCAAGCAGAGAGGACAAGGACAGGCAGTCAGTGTCTCTTGTCGTCTGTGCCACACGGATGGGTCCATTGGCAGGCCAGAAGGACACACATCTCTGGGTGCTGGGGAAGTGGAACTGACTTAAATCGATTTTAAATGCACATTTTCTCTTGTGGTGGCTGGTCCTGACTCATGTGACATTAAACTCCAGCATCACCCTGGCCAGTTCCACCTTCCTGCACCACAGCTCCCAGCCAAGCAGGATGAGGCCCCACACCACAGCCAGCTGTGAGAGATTCAGCGGAGCACGAGGGGGTTTGGCAGGTCCACAAGCTCCCGCTGAGTCCATTTGCACCTCCCTAGCAGGGTGCTGCCAGCCTAGGCAAGGTGTGAATTAATCCCTCCGGCTCCCTGACGCACTCCCCAGCCATGTGCCTGCATTGCCCTCACTGCCCACCGCTGCCTACCTTTCCCCAACCACCAGCTGCTGCAGATCCGTACCCTTTGGTGGGGTCTCAGCCCCATTCAGCTGCACTCCCCAACACCCCGCGGGGCACCCCGGGACGGCCTCACGCCTGCCCGCACCAGCGCCGGGGGCTGTGCTGGCACAGGCTCCCCAGTGCCTCCCAGTAACAAGCTTCTGTTAAATAATTGAATTCCTCAAATCGTTCCCTTCTCCCTCCGGTTTCAGTACACATTTGTCATTGTGCCATTATGCAGACACTTTGCTCACACTTCATTTATTCATAAGCGTGGCTGTGGCTCAGGCAGCAGTGAGGACAACAGGGCTGGGCACAACCGCTGGCACGGGACACAGCTGTGCCCACCACTTCCTGCTCTCATGGTGGCACCGGGACGATGCTGACATCAGGGTGATGGTGGAGGATGGAATCTACAAGAAAGCTGGGGAGGGACTTTTTAGGACGTCAGGTAGTGATAAGACTAGGGGGAATGGAACCAAGCTAGAAATGGGTATGCTGACTGGATGTTAGGAAGAAGTTCTTCAGCATGAAGATGATGAGACCCTGGAAGGGGTTGCCCAGGGAGGTAATGGAAGCCTCATCCCTGGAAGGGTTTAAGGCCAGGCTGGATGAGGCTCTGGACAGCCTGATCTAGTGTGAGGTGTCCCTGGCCATGGCAGGGGGGTTGAAGCTGGGTGATCCTTGTGGTCCCTTTCAACCCTGACTGATTCTGTGATTCTAACCTCTGTGCATCCCCCATCACCCCTCTGCCCCTCTGTCATGGGACATGCTACCCTTGAGCCTGCTGCACCCCATGTCCTCACAGCAGCTTCAGGTGGTGGCAGGGAGGAGCAGCCCCATTTGGCACCAGCCCACAGCTTGTGTCACCGTAAGTGAGCAGCCTGTGATAAAGCAGAGCAAATAAGCCCTTTATGGGACAGCACCCTGACAGCCCCCCTGCTGGGACAGCACCCTGACAGCCCCCCTGCCAGTGCAGCACACACCAGCTGAGCTGAGCCAAAGGGGCTCAAGCCGCTGCATCATGTCCCAGTTATGTGCTCCATCATGAGAGTGCATCAGCAGATAAAAGGGCTCAAAAGCAGCCACTCCACCGTGTGCCCTCTGCCACAAAAACTGCACTTTGCAGGGTCCCATGTGCTGCCCAGCCCCACAGAATGTGTCTGGTCTCTGCCCAGACTGGGTTCTCCCATCCCGTAGAGCATCTTTGTGGAACCAGCCCAAAGGTAAAGGGTGAATGCACCCACAGAATGATGGAATCATAGAGAGGTTTGGGTTAGAACAGGCCTTAAACATCATCTAGTTCCCAATTCCCTCAACATGAGCAAGGACACCTTCTGCTAGACCAGGTTGCTCAGGGCCTTGTCCAGCCTGTACTTGAACACCTCCATCACCGTGGTCTCTGGCTTGTGAGGTCCCTTCGGAGCCAGTGCAACTCCTGGTGCTGCTAGGTGCTAGATAGGAGCTCCCCAGGACCTCTGGAGTCCCTGGGGCTGGAGCTGCTTCTGTCTCTTGTGCTATGCATTGAAATGGTCCCAGGTGAGGAATTAAAGACAAACCAGAGATGAGTGGTGGGAGCCACTGGCACCTTCCCAGTGATGGCTGAGGCAACTCTGAGGGGCCAACAAACCCACACACCCAATCCAGGGTCCTCAGGTGACTGTGCACCCTTCAAGATGCTGAGCTCAAGCCCCCAAGACACATGGGCACCTTCAGATCCATCTGGGCTTGGAGCCACCACCATGGGCTGTGGGACTGGAGGGGCTGTGGCTCACCATACACAGGCCAGCAGGCACTTGCAGGAGCACTGCTCAGCTATTTGTGGTAATTAGCCCTTAATGAAGCAATTATTTAAGGACTTGGTGCCACATGTTCCTTCAGGGGAGGAGAATGGGGGGACACAACCTGAATGTCTTGGAGTGAGGTGGTGGACACTGAGCACAGGCAATGTATGGAGCTGGGGTGATGGAGGTGACAAGGACATGGCCGCAGCCAACACATCTCCTGAGGTGACTGAGGGCATGTAAGGATCTCCTGTGCTCCTAAATGGAAATGGGGGAGAGCAAAGGACTGGTGCTCCCCCAGCTCCTCCCTGGTTATGCAAGGAGCCTTCCCACTGTACCCATTTTGCCATGAGACAGTAGCAAATCTCTGAGCAAAGCACTGGTACTGAGCAGGAGTGGCTGTGGCTGGCAGGCACCAGCATGGCACACAGGCTGTGCTGAGCAGAGATCACTCCTCCTGCAAACCTCTCAGCAAACGCAGCCCCTGCTCTGTGCCACCATCCCATCCAGATATGCTGGCCTGATGGGTCATATGTGCAGTGACAAAAGGAAGTCCAGATGCAACAAAGGTTTACAACACTGAAAAACTGCTGAGATGGGATGGATGCAACACTGGGCACTGTGCCACCTTTCCCTTGTGATGGACTCCAGCTGGGTGGTGTCCTCAGGCATAGAGCAGGGGCAGGATGCAAGTCCTCCAGCAGCTTTTGCTCCAGGATGCTGGCACCTCAGTGACCCCCAGCCCAAGGGAGTCACTGGACCCCCATGGTGGGATCCCATGGTAGGATCCTGGGGTGCTGGCAGGGTGGTAGTGGGAGGGATGGGGCCAGAGCCCAAGTAGGCGGCTGCACCGGCGGATGCTGAGCCGACACGTTGCTCCAGAGGCATATGCTGGAGCCAGGAGAGGGGCTGCAGCCAGCTGGCCAGCTCCTGCCTGAGCGGGCTGGCCCGGAGCCGGCGCCTGGCTCTGCTTCCGCAGCGGTGGCCAAGTTAACCCCCTATGCATGGAGAGAAGCTGGGGCTGCCCACGGCCCACGCTGCAAAGACATCAGCAGCCCCGAGGAGCCACTCAGGGACATGGGTGCATGCCCTGGTGACACCCCTGCCAGTAAGCCCTGCAGTACCTGAGGGGCACAGTCAGGACATCCTCTCTCCTCACGGCTCCCAGTTCAGGGCACAGTCAGAGATGTGGGAGTCCCAGGATCCCCCTTGGGGGTTGTCATCCCCCAACCCCTCTCCATTTGCTCCGACCTCACCGGAGCAACCAGCAGCCAACAGCCCGGGTTTCCCCAATTCCCCCTCGGTGCCCAGGCTGACGGAGAAATAAAGTTTTGCCCTGGCTCCATCGAGGGACACGAGGAGATTCCAACGGCATTGCAACGGCCGACCAGACCCACCCAGCCCTGCCGCAGCGGGAGCCATCATTCAGCGGTGCCCTGGCTGTGCCAGCACGGGCCAGGCTTGTGGCAGCAAAGCCCTGGGCATGGAGCGCGGGTGACAAGTGAATCGTGGCTCCAGCGGGGAAGAAGCAGACGGGAGGGAAATAAAAGCAAATGACATCAGTGCTGGCATGGGAGCCCACCCCAGCGAGCTATTTCGGGAAGGGCCGGGCTGGCTGCGTGGTTAAGCGCTTGCAGATGTTGCTTTGTGCATCTCACGGGGTTCCTTCCGCCGGCGCTGCCGGGCAGGGATGCTGCCAGCAAGGGGGATGTGTCAGCAGGGCGCCGCGGGGCTCCTTCCTCCACCCCACGGTGCTGGCTCCCATGAGAGGGGAACCCCGGGAGGTGTTGGATGCCTGGATCCAGCACTTGTGCTGGGGTGGGGACGGGGATCCCCAGCACAGACCTGATGCCACTGTATTCTTCTGTCGCATGTGCCCGAGCAGCTCAGGGACTGGCAGTATAGGATGCAGTGTCCGGCTGGTGCCCAGGACGTGGTGGCATCTCAAGGTGACTGACAAGGGCAAGGAAACAGAAACCTGGAAGTTGCCATGGTTACTGCCTAGCATTCACCAGCGCTGGCTCCAAGCACATATAACGCCTGTGTTTTATCACCTGATGGGTTGTAGGAGGAAAGAAAGGGCTGTGATGGCTCCCGGTTTCCTCAGACGCAGGGTCAGTTGGTGCTGGAGAGTCTGAGGCACGACCCTGCTCTGCTGTCCCCTCAGTCAACACTAATGGAAGTTCAGATACCCTTAGCTGAATGTTTGGGCACTAATTCCAACCTCCTTCCTTAGAAGGCATTTGGGGTACCCAGGATATGCATGGTGAACTCATCCCATTGGACACAATTCCCAAACTGTGAGACAACCGGCCCCGGGGAGAGCTCAACCTGGACCATGCTGGGGAAGGCTTTGATACACATCATCCCCAAATGCCACTGCTGCTCAGCTGTCTCAGGAGGATCTGAGCCCCCAGTAGTGATCTGGACTCAGGTATGGCTGCCAAGCTCCAAGCATGGCTCAGAGCTGGGATCTCATCCCAGGTCTCCATCAGCCTCAGCGTTACCCTTAAACCAAAAGCAAAAGCAGCTCAGTGTGGAACAAAGTCAAATGAAAGACGTGGCAGATGTTTCTTCTCTTCCAGCTCCCAATTCGCTACATGGGGCATGATGCTGGTGGGTCCCCACCCTCAATGCTGCCCATGTCACCCAGTGGCACAGGATGACAGGCACCATGGTGGCAGGTGGCATTTGCCAGCTGCCCCCAGCCACTGCAGGGAAATCAGCATCTCCGCCGCGCCAGGCAGGAATAGCCCCTTCGTTAGCTGCTGCCAGATGTTCCTCTGCAAAATAATTTGATGGAAAAACAGGGAAGGGAGTTTGAGTTTTGCCAGCAACATCTTGCTTTAATAAAAATCCAGGAAATCGTGCTGGAGGAAGGGAAGACGTGCCCAGTTTATCCCTGTCCTGAGCAGAAATATTCTCCATTCAGGGACAGTCTGCGACGCTGAGCTGCTCAACTCACCCTATGGGATGGCTGTAAGAAATCCCACTCCCAGGCTTCACAGCCCAGCCCAGCCCCAAGGACTGTCCCAGCACACTGAGGAACCCAAGGGCGTTGGAACTGAGGAACCTCAGTTGGGCAGGCACTGCATGAGCTGAGACTGCTCCACAGTCCTTGGCTACACAGGGGTTTCAGACTGACCTGCGCCACATCTGACACCCGAGATTTATAGTGCAGCTGTGCAGCCAAGTCCCTTTGCAGCCTGTAAGAAGGAGCCAAAGACAACACAATCCCTGTCTGTCCCACCACAGCTTCCTCAGGGCCCTGGCTTCTGGCCCCACCAGCTCAGGGTGGATCCATCTCAGTGTGGGTAGTGTGGGTGCCCCTGCCATGGCCAGCACCCAGGAGTGACATCCATGCCCATGGGAACCCAGACCTCCAGCCTCCACCAGCCCCAAAACACCTCAAGGCACCCCAGGGAAAGCAAAAAAACCCTAAAATCAGGACAAGGCAAGGAGGTCACCCACAGGTCTTAGCATTCACAGCAGCCTTCCTGCTCTGCAGAGGTGGCTGCAGTTGGGCTGCAGAGATAGGATGGGAAGAGGATGAATGCTTAATGTAGGTGACTGGCTCCAGTCACAGAACCATAAGAATGCTCTACGTCTTCATTCCCTTCCACGTTCCCTTCCCCATCTCCTTCTGCATCCCAATCCCTTGCCTACCACCATCCCATCCCTATCCTCATCTCTTCTCTATCCCCATGTCCTCTCTATCCCCTTTCCTATCTCCATCCCATCCCCATCAATCACCCCCACTATGGTCCAGGCTTGCTCCCATGTCATTCCCACCATCAAGCAGCAGCAAACAGGGACTGGGATGTCACTCTGGAGCAAGAGCAGGGCCAAGACACAGACACCAAAAGGCATTGTGATTCCCAAGGAGAAAAAAAAAATCCCCTGAGAGATGAGGGAGAAGGAGAAGAAAAGGGAACTAGCAGGGGGAAAAAAAAAGTTCAATCAGCTCTGTAAAGGGCACAATTTACAAAATCCATCACATATTTTACTAGGCTGGGATTTACGGATTAGCCTGTAATACTTAGGTGGCTTTTTGTAATAAAACCCTGAGCTGCAGCAGCCTTGGGAAAGTGAGAAGGTGGAAGAAGTCTCATCTACATCCAACGTTCATTTTCCCAGCATTTCCTCCCTTTTTTTAAATTATTTTTTTTCATCTAGCCCCTTAATCTGGGCTTTATCTGCCTATGGAGAAGGACTGAGCTCTTTATTGGATTTTTGTCAAGAATAAATCATTTAGTTTGGGATATTGTGGAAGCAGTTTCTGTGGTGTTACAGCAAAGCAGCGGGGATCAGGTCCTGCCTTGCAACCTGCTCAACAGGCTGCAGAAAATGCACCCTGCAGGTCGCTGCTGCAGGAGTGCAAGCACAGTGAGTACGGCAGAGGGACAGAGGGCACGGTGTAAGTATGGTGAGTATGGCACAGAGAGAGTAGGCATGGAGTGGGTATGGTGAGTATGGCACAGGGAGAGCGGGTGTGGTGTGGGTATGGTGAGTACAGCACAGGGAGAGTGGGCATGGTGTGGGTATGGTGAGTATAGCACAGGGAGAGTGGGCATGGTGTGGGTATGATGTGTATGGCACAGGGACAGAGGGCATGGTGCAGATATGGTGCGGACATGAAGAGTATGGCACAGGAACAGCAGGTACAGTGCAGGTACAGTGAATATAGTGCAGGTCTGGTGGATATGGCACAGGGACAGTGAGTATGGCACAGGGACAGTGGGTATGGTGCAGCTACAGTGAGTATGGTGCAGATACAATGGGTATGGCACAGGAACAGTGTAGAGAGAGCAAGTATAGAGCAAACATGTCAGGTACAGTGCAGGTATGACAGGTATGGCACAGGGACTGTGGGTATGGCATAGGTTCAGTGGGTACAGCGCAGATNCCCTCTGCCAGTTTAAACCCATTGCCCCTTGTCCTGTCATTGCAAGATCTTATAAATAGTCCCTCCCCAGCCTTCCTGTAGGCCCCCTTCAGATACTGGAAGGCTACTATAAGGTCTCCTCAAAGCCTTCTCTTCTCCAGGCTGGAGAGCCCCAACTCGCTCAGCCTGTCCTCATAGCAGAGCTGCTGCAGCCCTCTGAGCATCTTCGTGGCCTCCTCTGTACCCGCTCCAACAGTTCCATGTCCTTCCTGTGCTGGGGACTCCAGAACTGCACACAAGCACCTATCCAAGTTATTCTGTGATTTTGCTCTTGGTACTTATGCTGAATACTGCCACAAGCTTTGCATGCATTCAGTTGTTCTGGTGCAACCTTGTAAGTATGAAATCTGAAGTACTGAAAGGCGAGCTGATGGTTGCACAACAGAGTGCTCAGTGTGGCCAAGATGGCCAAGAGCATCTTTGCCTGTAGGAAGAACAGTGTGGCCAGCAGGAGTAGGGAAGTCATTGTGCCCCTGTAGTCAACACTGGTGAAACTGCACCTCAAACACTGTGTTCAGTTTTGAGCCCCACACTACAAGAACATGTAATCCCCATTCCTATCCCAGATCCCATCCTAATCCCATCCTGTCCCCATCCCTTCCCCACCTCCACCTCCACCTCCATCTCCATCTCCACCTCCATCTCCATCTCCATCATCTCCATCCCTGCACACCTTAGCAGCGTGGACTCTACTGCCAGNAAAATCCATCACATATTTTACTAGGCTGGGATTTACGGATTAGCCTGTAATACTTAGGTGGCTTTTTGTAATAAAACCCTGAGCTGCAGCAGCCTTGGGAAAGTGAGAAGGTGGAAGAAGTCTCATCTACATCCAACGTTCATTTTCCCAGCATTTCCTCCCTTTTTTTAAATTATTTTTTTTCATCTAGCCCCTTAATCTGGGCTTTATCTGCCTATGGAGAAGGACTGAGCTCTTTATTGGATTTTTGTCAAGAATAAATCATTTAGTTTGGGATATTGTGGAAGCAGTTTCTGTGGTGTTACAGCAAAGCAGCGGGGATCAGGTCCTGCCTTGCAACCTGCTCAACAGGCTGCAGAAAATGCACCCTGCAGGTCGCTGCTGCAGGAGTGCAAGCACAGTGAGTACGGCAGAGGGACAGAGGGCACGGTGTAAGTATGGTGAGTATGGCACAGAGAGAGTAGGCATGGAGTGGGTATGGTGAGTATGGCACAGGGAGAGCGGGTGTGGTGTGGGTATGGTGAGTACAGCACAGGGAGAGTGGGCATGGTGTGGGTATGGTGAGTATAGCACAGGGAGAGTGGGCATGGTGTGGGTATGATGTGTATGGCACAGGGACAGAGGGCATGGTGCAGATATGGTGCGGACATGAAGAGTATGGCACAGGAACAGCAGGTACAGTGCAGGTACAGTGAATATAGTGCAGGTCTGGTGGATATGGCACAGGGACAGTGAGTATGGCACAGGGACAGTGGGTATGGTGCAGCTACAGTGAGTATGGTGCAGATACAATGGGTATGGCACAGGAACAGTGTAGAGAGAGCAAGTATAGAGCAAACATGTCAGGTACAGTGCAGGTATGACAGGTATGGCACAGGGACTGTGGGTATGGCATAGGTTCAGTGGGTACAGCGCAGATATAACAGGTATAGTGCAGGTATGGCACAGATACAGCAGGTATGGCATGAGTATGGTGAGTACAGTGGGTATGGTGCAAGTACAGCACAGGTATGGTGGGTACAGTGCAGATACAGTGGGTACAGTGTGCAGTGGGTCTGGTGTAGGTATGGTTCAGGCACAGCAGGTACTCAAAATGGTCACTGTAGTGGTTTGAACCATTACAGTCACTCAGTGCCATCAGGCACCTTTGCTGACCTTCCCCATGTCACCCCCACCATGCTGTAGCCAGCTCCCAGTGCCCTGGATGGTTTGAAATCCACCCAAGGAGGATGCACGTGGGCAGGCTGCTGCACAGGGCACCAGTTGAGCTACGCCTGCCTCTGGACCCTGCCAGTATCAGCCTTATTCACCCATGGCTGTCCCACCCTGGCCCCATGGGCATCGCTAGGACAAATCTTACTGATGAATGGGCAAAACCCACAAGAGGTGCCAGAAGGGAGGACATTGGCACAAGGTAACAGAGTGGGAATGTCCCTGCTGGGACAAGGCAGGGGGAAGGCGAGTGGAGGAGCAGCTCCCTTTCAGGCAGGATTATAAAACCCAGCACTCAATTTCTTCTTAATCGTCTTAGCCCAGACCTCATTAGGGCAGTGAACTTCAGGGGCTGGGAGCGTGCCCTGTCCTTTCTTCCTTGGGTTTAGCTTTGTGGGTATCAGGGTCCCTGCACCTCCCCCTCATCACAATGCCACCATGATGCCCCTGCACCAGCCTGGCCCTGGCATCCACCCGCAGCACTGCGGCAGGATGGGTGGGCAGAGCCTTTGAAGAGCTGGAGATGAGTGGGTGTGCGGGTGTGAGCGAGAGCGAGTTATGAAGTCTCCTAATTAGCAAAATCCTTTGGGGAATGAAAATCCCTCAGCTGTCAGGTCTGTGTGGGAACATAAACAGGCTGAGCCAAGGACCTTGGGGACAGAGTGAGACCAGCTGTCAATGCTCCCATCTCCTTCCTTCATTCCCATCCTTGTTCCTATCCCTATCCCATCCAAACCCATCCCCATTCCAATCCCATTCTAACCCACCTCCATCCTCATCCTCATCC
>WBNM01010692.1:0-13963 GCA_013399055.1 Ramphastos sulfuratus | reverse complement strand
GGTTGAGGTCCCGTCCCTGGAGGAATTCACAATCAGACTTGATGTAGCCCTGGGCAGCCTGATCTAGTTGAAAGTGTCCCTGCTCACTGCACGGGGCTTGGACAAGATGGCCCTTGAGGGGCCCTTCCAACCTGATGTAATTTGTGAATCTGCACAAATATGCAGTGATTTCTGTGAATATTTCAGTAATAATTTTTTGGCTGGATCTCAATGGAAAGAAGAGGTATAAACTTTACATCTCCCAGAAATACGTTTTTTTCTGTGCTGTTATTTGAACCTGGAAAGAAATGTTGGGTTTATCAGAACTCAATAAAATTCTTGTTAACTTATGGGAGTACTAATACTAGACCGGATCTCTCCAGTTACTTGTCTACCCTAGACTAACAGGTGATGAAAGAACAATCTGATTTTAACAAATAACACAGAGAAAAATGCATGATCAGCTTATGAGTCGTATGAGCATATGAAAACTTTCCCATTCTTTTGATTAACCTGAGAAGTTGTGGGAATAAAAGATGAGTGGGAAAATGACCCCTCTAGGATGTGACGTATAAACCTACAGGAAAAAAAGAGTTGATCACTTTCCTAACAGATTTAATATTGAAGATAAACATGATGAGATTGCCTTGAGTTTCAGCAATTTGGGTTATTTAATAAATAAAATAAAAATAAAAAATAAAAAAAAAAAAAATAAATAGACCTGTCAATTTTAGCATCATCAGAAGCCCTTTTAGATCCTGAAGAAGACGGATCTGCTGAGTCAATTTCCACCCACAGTATATTTTAATCTCACAGTATGTTGGCAAATTCTTTTATTTTGACAACAAATATGTATTAACATATAGGATGAGCAGGCCACCTGACAAGTGTATATGTATTGGGATAGACAATCTGGAATGTTAAGTTTATTTTGTGTATGTTCAAAGGGCAGAAATAATCAAATTGTAAAGGCCTCGTTCACTTACGTAATGCAGTGAGCATTGGAAATTCTACCATAAGCATTAGGCCTCCTTAGAAATACAGTTAGTGGCTGAAGGAGAGAAAGGGAATAATTGAGGCTGAAAATAACATGATTGCTCTTGTTAGAGTGTTTCAGACTACACCTCAATTTGCAAGAGTTAGAAAAAATTAGAAAAAAATGTTTTGCATCTGCTGTTGTGTGATATTATATGTGGCATGATAACCACATCTCTAAAAGCACTGTTAAGAAAACATCTGTGAGGCAAGATTTATTAGTGTAGATACAGAGCTGTTCTTATGCAACTGTACTCCTTTTGGGACCAAACACCTTTCACACCAATTTGTTATGCATCAGGAGGATGTATCAGTTCAGGTCAACATTCTGCCTGTGCTCTATTACAGACTCTAAACATACCTCAAGTCACTACTGAATTTTTCTGGATTTTACCTTATGTCATCAAAAAACTTTCCTGTTAGTAGTTTATTTAAATTGCTAGGACAGAAGGATTGCCTTGAAAATCTGTTCCATTAGTTCCAGTTAGTCAAATACAGTGTTTGAATATATGCAAGTGCACACATAGTCCAGGGCAATCCCTGCTATTTTTAACACCCAACAGAATATTATTATATCTGAAGAGTACAGACATCATTTTGTTCTCAGCACTAAAAAGCTCCTATTGGGGGAAAAAAAAAAAAAAGAAAAAAGAAGGGAAAAGACAAAAACAGGTGATTTTTTTTTTTCTTTATGATCACCACTTATAGGCAGTCTCACATTCATGGCCAAATCAAATTCTCACTTTCAAATGGCAGGACTGAACCCAACGGATAATTCAAACGGCCAAAGACATCACATAGTTTTGCAGTAGATCTTTTATTTTTCAGTTTTAAAGTTTAATCCAGATCACAGCTAAAACTGAATATGTTATATAGAGAGGTATATACGGATTTGACTTAGAGCTACTACAAGACTGAGAGTAATGCACATTATAGTAAAATAAGTGCCAGTACTTTGATTAATCTTTCCTGGGCTGCTCTCTGGGGATGTGTGGAGTAGTGTTGTGAGCTTATGAATATAAAAGCTGTCTGAGCATAAATTCAAAGTGCTTTAAGAAAAAAGCAGTTTAATCATGGAACAGTATATAATATAATATAATGATCCTCTTAGCTAGAGTATAATAAGATAAACTTTAATCATAATCAGAGTTGTACTTGTGAGTGCATTTACAGGACAATTTTTGCCACAATATTATGCAAAGTTATGAACGTATTTCTCTGTGTGGATGTCATTTCAATAAGATAGGGAAAATAGTCCTAAATACTGAGAAAAATCATCTTATTCATGTGAGCTATGTTGTGCTGAAAGCTCTTTTAAGGTAGCTTTGGTATGGTCTGAACTGGTCCTCAAAAGTAAGCATGCTTCTAAGAGTTTTATAGCACAGTAGTCAGTATTACAAGACAAAGAATTTTCATGTGACTTGATGGAAGTTGTTCAACAATGGCATTGAAAAAGCTAATTACTGTGTGAGGTTTGTAATTTTTCTGGCCTTTCTTTTCACTTGCTTCTTTCACAGAAATGAAGGTACTTAAACATTGAAATTCATTTTATATTGTTGTAGAATGTTGTCTGATAACCTAGAGGGTATTTAATTAATTCCTGAAGTATAAATGTTTATGCATCTGTCCAAAAGTCTTGTGAAAAAAGTGTCTGTAGACATGAAAGTTGTTTGTTGCTGCAGTTTCAAGGCTATTGCTTTGGCAGAACTGCATTACTGCTAAGAAGGCAGAATAGATTGATGACATTCATAAACAGTAATTACAACTCTTTCTAGTTGTGGCTAAGACTTAAAAATGCTTATCTTGCTTTAATACAGATTGCAGTACTTGTAGCTGATAGTTTTCTTGCTCTGAGTCACTTGTAAATTTTTTGTGTAGTTATTACACTGTCAATAATTGTAACTAGATTGATAAAATTATCTTTCTTTACATCATCAAAGGGGAGATGTTCAAGTGCCGTATATCGTGGTTGGTATTTTTTTATTGCAGTTTGTTCTACCTAAAAGATTGAGTAATGGTCAGAGTAAAGGTTCAAGCATGTAGCCATCCAATATCTGAAGGGGACCTACAGGAAGGCTGGGGAGGGACTATTTACAAGGTCTTGCAATGACAGGACAAGGGGCAATGGGTTTAAACTGGCAGAGAGAAGATTTAGACTAGATGTTAGGAGGAAGTTCTTTCCCATGAGAGTGGTGAGGCCCTGGAACAGGTTGCCCCGGAACGTTGTGCCTGCTCCCTCCCTGGAGGTGTTCAAGGCCAGGTTGGACGAGGCCTTGAGTGAGCTGTACTAGTGGGAGGTGTCCCTGCCTATGGCAGGGGGTTGGAACTAGATGATCCTTGAGGTCCCTTCCAACCTTACCATTCTATGATTCTATGATTCTATGTGTGTGTTGGTGTCACCTGGTAAAAATTTTCTAATTGTAGTTAGCATGGGACTGTTTTGGATTTGTGATGAAGATGTCTTAGCTGTCACCAACCAATGCTTACAGAGAGTCAAGCACTTTTCTGTCTCTCACCCCAGCAAATAAACCGGAAGTGCCATAATAAGTTGGGAAGAAACACAGCCAGAACAGCTCACTCCAACTGATTAATAGGGTATTTAATACTATAAGATTTCATACTCAAAGTAAAAAGCTGGAGGAAGAAGAAGGAAAAGGGAATGTTTAGTGTTAGAGTGTTTCATCTTCCCAAGTAACCATTTTGTATGATGGAGTCCTGCTTTTCTGGACATTTTTTAAGACCTGCTTGCCGATGGGAAAGGGTGAATGAATGACCTGTTTTGCTTTGCATATGCATGTAGCTTTTGCTTTACTTATTAAACTGTGTTTATCTCAATCTGTGAGTTTCCTCACTGTTACCCTTCTGATTCTTTCCCTTATCCAACTGTGAGGGAATGAGCTAGCAGCTATATGGTGCTTAGATGCCAGCTGGGGTTCAACCACAGCGATGTGCTGCTCGCTTTTCCTATATATCATGGACGTATCAGCACTTGGAAGGCTTGTTCCATTGTACTGCATAGGAATATGACTGTCTGTCAATCCTATCAGATTTTCATAAAATGCCCAAGAGGTACCCAAGTGGGATCCTGATCAATTTCTGTTTTTTTGGGTTTTTTTATATCAAAATAAACCCAAGATGCTTTTAATGGAACATTTCCAATTTGCAACTAGTACACATGACAAAAACACCTCACCAGCTTTAACAGTGATTTACAATAGAACCATAATAACTAAACAAAAACACCATATGTTTATTACATGTTTTCCTCGATACTTAAAGGGTATGAGGGGACATTTTTATCATTCTGGTTTTGTCTGTATTTGGTGCTGAATTAACTACACAGGATATCAGCAAGATTTTTTTTTTTTTTCTGGAAAATTGGAATGCAATTTAAAGGTGCACTTCATGAGATATATTTTCAACAATAAGATGCCTTTTGAAATATTTTTAAAAGAAATACAGAGAAGTATACTTAAATACAGGGAAGAAAAATAACTGCCCATTAAATTAAGTAAACCATCCTATAATTTAAAATAAGTCATCCAGGTCTCTGGATTGTTCTTGTTTGGTAAACATTCAAGTAGCTAATAATTTCAAATGACTAGTACAAACATATCAGCTGAATGCAGGTTTATATTGATTAATCGAATCTTTTAGCCTACACATCTTTGCAATATGGATTCTTTGTTTCCCATAAAGAATTGTAAAATCATAAATCTGTAAGACCTATATGCAACAGTAGGACTTACTTTGGTGTGAGACAGAGTATTAAACTAATATAAGCAAGCATTACATAACCATCTTTCTCTGACAAAACACAGAGAAATCAGTTCACTGCTGTAATGAAATGAATTTCAGTTTGTCCTAGAAAGATCTGTAGTCACAGTCTTCATCAAAGGTAAAGTAAAAGTCGAATTAATTTTTCAAACCAGAAGTCATCTATTTACAAGTCCAAGCCATGGAAGTATGCAGAAGCCCTGTCTTGATGTTTCTCACAGGAGCAACCAACTAGTATGTGCCAAGTCTCCACCTATATACTCATTTGCACAGGCTGTAACTTAACTTTGGCTGAGGACAACAGTGCAATGACTTGACAGTAATGACATAAACACAGGATCAATGAACTTTGGAAGTGGTTTATACAAATCTTAATCACTTATTAATAAGTCTACCTAAGCAATAAGATTACGCATTACTCGCTCACAAAGTGCAGTAAAATAAAAGACAATTCTATGACTCTACGAGACATAAAGTAACAAAACATAGAAACTTTGTTTATCTTACTAGTAAAATAAAGTGAAAATGCCTGCATGTTATTATTCACATTATGCTTAAGATATATATATATATATGTGTCCTTATTTCTTGTTATTTGATTACATTTTCAAGAACATTCTTGCTGTCCTGAAGTTCAGCACGTTTCTAATTAAAGGCGGTTGTCTCTAAATTTCATCATATTACCAGTTATACAGTTTAATATCTAAAGCTATTATTCACCTAATGTTTATGTTTGAGAAACTCAACATTTGTACAATCAACATATTTTGTATCTCATCTATGTTGTTTAAGCGAAAAACCTGGTGGGAAGCAAGTCATGTTTAAGACATTCATTTTAAGTCTTTGAAAACCACAGGTTAGCATCAAAGATATTTTAAGCTTACAATTACAAATGCTTCCCTCTTTGTAGGAAAAAGCTCTGAATTATTTGTTTCTACTTCGTAGAAGCAAAATAGAAGAAATAGAAGAAAATGTTACTATAATAATGCATAAATAAATAATCTTTGAACACAGAACATCTGTTGAGCATATAACATCTCTTGAACATATATCTTCAAATGCAATGCACAAAATAACCTGGTGGAAATGCTTGCTTATATATACACATCAAGCATAAATATACTACACTTCTTAACAAGAATACATATACAACAGTCATTTTATTACTGCAGGTAGGATGCAGTGTAAGAAAATTGAATGTAATGGTGTAATTATTCAGAAAAACACTTTTTTTCCCCTGTAGTATATTTAAAATATATAGAACTATAGGAAAAGATGTAAATAAATTCAGTGACTTCAGCTGCCTGACAACTCTCCTTATCCTTTTTTAAATAACATTTTTTTTCTGAGTTCAATTCACATTGTGTTTTTGATGGCAATTTACTTTTCTTTCACCATAAGCCACGTTACAGAGGACTAAACTGTATGTTGCTGAAGGGACTTGGTGCACGAGCTGGGCAGTGAGAGGGCACTGACTGATGACAAGGAGCTACATTGCCAAGGTGTTCAAACTGATGGAAAGCAAGGCAAAAAAAGTTTTAGGAATTTGTAGGAAAAGAAAGAGAAGACAAAGGAAACAGGAGTAATGAATTGGAAAGCCCAGAGAAAAAAAAAAACCATTTCTATAAGGGTGACCCTTGCCTTTGAGCTGACAGTGCTGGGTAAAATAGCAGGGACCTCTTGGAGGGAACACATTCAGGACCTAACCAGAACCTAACTGCTGTAATAGGGAAGAAAANAATAGGGAAGAAAAAAAAAAAAGAAAAAAAAAAAAAAAGAAAAGTTACAATTGTTATTCTGTGTCAAAGAGGGATTATGCTTATGTGGGGTGTAGATTACAACAATCCTCTCCATTAGTAAGTAGCACGGCAAAACAGGAAAGTCTTTGTAGAATGAAACAGTGTTGAAGACCTCATAGATAAACTCACAAGCATTTCAGTGGGATTTGCTTCAGAGCAGCTTTTTTTGTGTGTATGTCAAGTGCTCATTTCTGTTACAAACTGAAATGCTGTAATAAATCTGCACAAAGAGACCAACAGTGTATTATATCAAACTAGCTACGACTTACCGAAAGGATACTGCAGGAAATACTCATGATGAAGACTTGGCTTGAATCATTAAACACCATATTGGAAAAAGTCCAAAAGGTATTCAAAACCAAATAACTGCTGAAGTGTGTGTATGGAGAGGAAAAAAAAAAAGGGAAAAAAAAAAAACAAACCACCAAGCAAACAACCAAAAAAAAAAGAAACAAAACCCAATCTAAAACCAAACCAAAACAAACAAAAAAAACCCCAAACCAAACAAAATCAACCCCATCCTCCCCCAAACAAAAGACCAAACTACAACAAAAAAACAATACCAGCACACAACCAAAATAACAACAACAAAAAAAAAAATCTGCAACCAACCAGGAAAAAATAGCCCAGCAGATTCACACATAGGCCATAAATTTACTCATCAGATAATGAGACTGCACTGTAAAATGTGTGTGTCTCTGTCTCCCTTCTTATATTCCTACTTTTATATATACATACACACTTGCAGAGACAGTGGATATATGGTAACAGAAATTAAATCATGTCTGGCCGACTGACCCAATGTTCTAGCAAAATCTCAGAATTATTAGAATTAGTTATTATTGGATGAAGTTTTAGTATAATCTATGTGTTAAATTGTTGTCTTTTCTCTGTTTTTATCAAGTGCATATTACTATGGATATAAGGTATTGCTCATCCTAGCATTTACATTTAGCCTAAAATTTTGATGAGGGAACTATGACTAATTTCTGACAATATACACTACACTAAATCCTGTATATTATCCTTCCTCCATCCACTTTGATCAAGATAAGTAATTTCTAACATCAATTAGCTTCTCTATGCTATGCAGAATAATTCCTAAAAGCAAAAAGAATTCTTCTATAGTTTATACTTAAGACATGGCAAAAAAGTAAAAAGTGGAGGAGAGAGCTAGTGAGAAAATTCAGGTTGCATTTATGAGAACAGTGAACAGCTGCTAGAATCCATATATCTCTGTAGCTCTCAGACTTTGAAATCTGGGTAGTCTAAAGCTAGGCAATTTAGATGTCTGTGAAATATATGCACTATTTTCATTTGGAAAATGTGAGACATTTTTGTATAAAAATGGTCACACTGTCCATCAGTAGACTGGAATAGTAGGGGTTTGGTGGTAGTGTGCTGAATGGCAGTCTCCAGGGGTCTGATATCTGAGACTGTCGTACTAAATTTGAACTGCATATAAATCCCACCTGCCTCTGAGGTCAAAAAATATCGAAACTCAGATAGAAAAATGCCAGAATACTGCAAGGAGAAACTATAGGTAAAAACAGCTAGAAGCAGCATGATTGAAAAGTTAAAGTACTTCTAAAATACATCAACACTGGAGAGTGATGAGCACTGTTGGATTATTATTCCACTATTCCTCTCTGAGAATATCATTAGTGAGAGCTAGTCCTCAAGATGACTCAGCAGCAGAGTACACAGGCAGCTTGCTGGGCTTTGAAGCACCCTGGGTACCACACTTCACAAAAGGATGTAGAAAAACATTGACGCACACCTAAGAGATGTGGTTATCTTTGCAAGAGGGCATTTTACATCTGCATAGTGCAGATTATAACTGCATAAAAAAATCATTTAACAAACAACTCCATCCATATGAGAGAGATTTTGCTGTTTTAACTGTCAGCATAGCTGGTTATTTTCTTTCTGCAGAAGCAAAATCTTAGGAGCTGACAGAATGTAGTATCAGGAAAATATTACTGCTCTTATTTGCACATAAAAATTGGAGGAGGGAGGGTGTCACTGGCTTCCCAAGGCCACATGCAAAGATGACAGAGTACAGAATGCAGATGTCTCTCTACCAAGTTTGCTGATATAAATTATAATCTTTTGGACATTTTATCACATATGCCATACTCCGAAGTCATCTATACCATTCTATTTTAAAATGGTGAAAGCCTAACTACTAAAACTGCTGAATTTACTGCAGGACAGTTTATAATGTTTGGGTTTGACCACATCTGTCATTTTTGCTTGACTCCAGCTATATTAATAAATCAAATTTGAAAATGAGACTAAACAGCTAATTTTACTTCATCAGTCTGTTCAGGAGAACATGAAGTTCGGAGTGTTTTGAGTTTTGGCATCAAGCTTCTTATTTCTTTTATGGGCAATTGAATAGTTTTAGAGTTGAGTAATTTTTTAACTATCAATTCCTAGCTGTAAAGTTTCATTTATCTGTAAAATGACTTGGATTATGCACTTGATTTATACAATATTACTATGTGGAGTGGAATTTCCTAAGGACCATGCTAAGGACCAGTTCACACATACTAAGCAACTACTTGAAATGGATTGTTTTCTAGAAGTGTTTATGATTTTTTGCATTTCTCTCCAGCAGCATCAGGTGATGACCACATATATACCTTCAATTGTGCTGATGTCATCATTTAGTGAGATAAGTTCCATTCTAGCAATTTTGCTTCAAAATATTTCAAAGAAAAAAAAACACAATGAAATTGAACTTTAAATCTTCATTCTTCAACAAGATACTTGAACTGTTATATTTACAAAATCACCTACTTAAGCTAATTAATCAAGTTCTACTTATTGCAGCTGCAGAAAGAAAAATTAATGTTCAAAATAAAGAAGTGCTGATGTCAATTTATTATTACAGTGTCCTTCAGAGATCATTAACTGTTCGAATGAAGTTGAAATATCACAAAAATGCTCATGATAAGATCTCATTAATTTCAACTAAAAAAATAATTCTGATTTCCAGTCATATTGTATGAATTCCTTTCACAGTTTTAAAGTTATAATGAAATAGAAATATGTAACCTTTAAAGCTCAGGTCACTTAGAAACTAAAAATGATGAAAGGCAAAAATCTTCTAATTTTTGCATGATCTATCATATAAAAGTGGTATAAATAAGCTATTTACATATTCCATTCCTTATATTATGGGGGGTTGTTTCATTTATATTTTGCCTATATCTATCATATATATCTATGTATCTGTACAACCATTCAATAAGTAGTCTATCATGTATAGATAGACTAGTTATTGAATATATAGATTTACCCAGTATGTAAATTACTGTTACTGCCCCAAGACTGTCTTAGATAGTTCTATCCTCAGGTTTATTACTGCTTCTTGTTTTCTTTTCTCTCTTGCAGTTCCTTAATGATGTGTTTCTGGAACAACAGCAACATCTTTCAATAACAGGAGCAATTTTATGAAGTCAGAAGGAAATTCCAAAGACCAAGGGAAGATGTACACTATCCATCCTCCCATATTTTTTTATCTTGTTCTTCCTTTTACTGATTACCATCTAAAGATGGTAACTGGCAATTTTATGTTGGTAGTATTATGTTTTCCGTCAACTTATGAATGATTATGAAGGGATCTGACACCTGAGACATTTCCAGTTATTGTTTACATCTGTGCCAATAAATAAAACAGGACAACACCAATTCTTTAGCTCTAAGAATAAGCCATATGGCTTTGCACTGCAAGAGCTTAGCAATATGACTGTCACCAAATTATCTTTTGGGAATCATCCCTGGTTTATATTCAGAAGATATGTAGTGTTGCCTTAAAACCAGAAAGGAGTAAAAACTATGACTGAAACCATATTAAAGATTTATCACAGTGACTAAATCTTCTTCTTGAAAATGTTTCTTTTACTAACATAGTAATGAAAATAAAGGCATATAGATAAAAGTATTCTCAGAGAGATTTTGCAGTGGGAAAAAAGTCCACCTGGATTACTTACAGTGTGCAGAAAATCATCAAACCATAAAATCATTTTGATCGTTTCTAAAATTTTATTTCTTAAGTGTTGGAGGAAGTGACCAGATGTGGTGGTCAAATAATATATAATTTGCACATCTGTTCAGTGGACTCATGAAACTAAATCTGGTTGTCTAAATCTGACACCTTAGAATGCCCATGTAGCACATACAGTTCTTAACATAATGCAGTGGACACATAGTAGGCATCTGCTTGTAATCAATTGTTTTGTAAGAGCATTTAAATTTTTTTTGCCTTTTGCTCCAACAGCTTCACATGAGTACCACATATTAATCTTCAATTAGTCACAGAAGTCCCAATCCATGAATTTTATTTCAAAATATGTTGAAGAAAAAAAAAATCACATATACAAATATACAGTAAATGTGGTTTATAATGCATTTTGTTTGAGAAAAAAAACCTTCAAGTCAAATGGAGATTATGAAGAGAGTCTTCCCAGATAGAGTTGATGACTTCAAAAGAAGAAATACCTCTAGGCACACGTTGCAACACACTGAGAGAATGGCATTCTCTAGTTTTTCAAATCAGACATTAAGGTAATATTTGCTTCTTTTTTAAAATGGTTTGAGTTTATGCCTAGCCATGAAACTGTGAACAGAACGTAACAATTTTAGTTTAACATGTGGATAGAGCATATCTGGGTGTTGACAAACCTGGGAAGCACTCTTGAATCCTCAATCACAGAATAATAGAATGGTTTTATGTGGAAAAGACCTCTAAAGTTATCCAGTCCAACCTTCAATCTAATACCATCATGGCCATTAAACTTGTTCTCTATACCCTACACCAGCTTTGCTGCCCTTCTCTGGACAAACTCCAGAAACTCAATGTCCTAGTAGTGAGGGGCCCAATACTGAACACAGTTGTTATTCATTTAAGGTACAATGTTTACAGAATGCAAGCTTAGACTCAGGCCTTGCACCTGGTTGATTTTGAGATGATGCTTCCATTTTATTTAAAGCTTTGGTCAGATGTCTTCTTTAACAAGTTTGTTTTCCGAACTCGTGTACTCAATATCATATTCTGTCCCATATCTCAACAGCATTTGCTTTGNGTTTTTTTGTTTTTTTTCATTTATCTGATAACTAATCTGAGAAAGAAAGAGAATGCAAAGTACTTATTTTGTGATTTATTTGTTCTTTACCAGGCACAGCCTCCTTAATTGTATTTCTTTTTCTTTTTAATAATTCCTTCAAGATTTAGCAAAGGTATGCTTGCAGATGAAATGCTGGGAATGGGGGTAACTTGTCGTTTGCAGGGTGGCTTGCAGGACAAATAGCTACAGATGTCATCAGTCAGGATTTCTGTAAAGCCTTTGATACTGTCAGTTCTTACATGTAAATTGGAGAGATGTGTGTCTGATGGATGGACTTTTAGGTAGCTGAGGAATTGACCATATGTCATGCACATTGTTAACACCCTGAGCCAATGTCCACATGGAATCCAGTAACCAGTGTATCCCTCAAGGGTTCTTATGGGGACCAATGCTATTTAATATCTTCATCAATGACAAACAGTAAGATTGACTGCATATCCTCAGTAAATTGCAAATGACACCAAGCTGAGCAGTGCAGTTGATTTTCTAGAGGGAAGACGTGCCACCAAAGGGATCTTGACAGGGTTGAAGTGTGAGCCAATGTAAACCTCATTAAACTCAAGGCTAAAGGCAAGGTTCTGTACTGGAGTCACAGGAATCATGTCCACTATCAATATAGACATTCGGACTGAGAGCAGCCCTCCAAAGAAAGACCTGAGGATAACAGTGGATAAAAAACTGGACATGAGCCAGTAATGTGTTATAGTATTCCAGAAAGCAAATCATATCCTAGGCTGCATAAAAGGGTGTCCAGCAGTGTGAGGAAGGTGATTCTCCGTCCTCTACTCCACTCTCTTGAGAGCTTGCTTGCAGTCTTGCATTCTGCTCTTTAATCCCCTGTTGAAAAAAAATTGCAGCAAATCCAAAGGAGGGACCACAAAAATGATCAGAGGGCTAATTAACTTCTTATGTAAAAACTTGAGAGTTTTGACTTTAAATCAAAAGACAGTAGGTACAGACTGGACAACAAGGGAGATGAGATACTGGAACAAGTTGCCCAGAGAAATCATAGATGCTCCATCATTGAAAGTATTCAAGGTCAGGCTGTATGCAGCATTAAGGAACCTGACAGTGAAAAATGTTCCTACTTATAGCAAAGGGTTTGGACTTGGGTCAGTCTGCTCTCATCCATGCAAATGTGCCCTATGATTATTTGCATGAAGTCAAGACCCTTTATATGGCCGCTATCTGATTTCAGATCCCTGACTCCAAAGAGAGTGATTGGAAGTGGTTTTTATGGAAGTAAGTTACAGACATTCTTATCCTGCTTTTCACATTCCAAAAAAGATTCATAAGCTCCCAGAAAGATCAGTCAGCACTACTCTTTATTCTGGGAGTCCCTACATAGAAGAAAAAAAAAGATCTGAAGTTTATATTATTAATAGTTTAGGTTGCAAATTTGATTCCAGAATACAGTTCCCAGGGCACCTTTTTTCCTTCCTTCGGTCTTAAAATCTCCATAATATCCATATCAAAGGGTCAATAATTATTTCAGTTAATTTTTCTCCATCTACCCAAGAGATTGTAAATCTAACAGAATAGGGCTTCAGGTCAGTAGCCAGTTGATTAACCACATGATCATCACACTTTTACCTTTGGTTTTACTCAGAAAAGAAATCTACTAGTAATATCCCATTAAAAATCTCAGGAGTAGCAATCACTGCCTTGACATGCCAGAAAATAACATATTGATATAATTTGATTTTAATTTTTAAAAATTTATCACATGCTCATTGTCTCCTCTTTCTTAAGGCTTATTACAGATTTGTTGACATTTTATATGCCACCTATAATGTTTTAGAACCCTGCCTTCATTCTCATGATTTCTCCTGTCACTTTTAAATCTTGATACTTTTGCTGCTGTCCTTAATTCTCCTTGCTCCAGCTACATTTTCATTGAGACTTCTCCAGTTGCAAACTGTACTTTTCCTCTGTTACCACTTGTTGTGTTAATTAAAACACTGAATTTGTAACTTTTTCAGAATCTGGACTTCGCACTGTGTCCCACTTTTATGAGTTGCACACAATTTAAATACACTAACATGAGAGGCTTTGGGTGACCTATACTAGTGGGAGGTGTCCCTGCCTATGGCAGGGGATTGGAACTAAATGATACTTGAGGTCCCTTCCAACCTTACCATTCTATGATTCTATGATTCTATGATAAAGAGATTCATGCCCCTTACTTGTCCCCAATAAAATGGGAAATGGGTTACACAGTTGTCCCAGGTTGGGAAC
>WBNM01010689.1:0-32223 GCA_013399055.1 Ramphastos sulfuratus | reverse complement strand
GAAGGCACGCACCCCGTGTTCCCTGCTCCTTTTATTAACACAGCCCGAAGATCAAATGGGCCTTTGGACACGAGATAGCCAATCAAATGGCAGTTAGCCAAGATTTGGCCATATTGGGTGAAGCCATAGGCTTGCTTTACCCTTTTCTGGGCAGATCACGGGCCTTGCATCAGGCAACCGTGTGCACCCTGTTTACCGCAGTTGATGGACAGACCCCAGACCCCAGACTTAGTGGTGCCAGGTCCTTTGTCCCTTTTCCCGCGGTTGCTCTCCCCAAAACAGAAGGAGGGAGAGCAGAAAAATGTCCTGGGTAAGCCAGGACATGTACAAGCCTCATTTGGCCTGTTTAGGCCTACCACAACAAGTGCATGCAGTTGACATTGTTAATTCACAATCCAAACAACCCCTGTATCAGGAAATTGCAAAGCTCTGCAAGGTAATGTCGGCAAAGACTAACTCTAGAAACAGCAGCAGCAATGACAAGAAGTCATTTTTGCACTACACCACAGTCACTCTATATACTAAGTTCTGTAGAGGAACAGAGATGAGGTAAGCAGGAGGACACAACAGGAGGGTTGACAAACTAACAGAGGAAAGGAGGGAATTAGAAAGAGATGGAGGAACTCTGAATCAGAGGACCTGGAAGACTGAAAGTAAGCTGAGCAATCCCAAGGAAACAAATTAGGTAAGCGTAACGGGCATGAGTTTATCTGCTGTGATACAGGTAATCTGAGGAAGTGTGGCAAACAAACCAGGCAGGTGGGAGAAGAGGTGGCTCAAGCTCAGATTCTGAAAATGCCTGCTTCCCAGAACAACATGTAGAGCCTTTATTGGCTTAAGCAGAATGTGAATATTAGTGGAGCTTCTTCAAAAGCATGAGGAAAGGGGGAAAATACAACGTGGGAATTTTTGCTCTCACACAGATAATTTTCATATTGTTTTTTGAGGCAAAAGTAGTATTTGGGAGTGAAAGTATTATGCATCATTCACCAAAAAGTGTTTAATTTGTTGATTTCTTTGTTATATTGTACTATATTGTACTATATTGTACTATACTGTACTAAGCAGTCCTAGAAAAAAAAAAGTTGCTGTACTGAGTAATCATAATTACATTTCAAATGATACATTAAAATGTAAATTTCTGTCTGTGAATAGACTGCTAGCTCTTTTTAATGTACACAGCCAGAAAGCTGTTGAGAGGAATGCAATGTAGTCACCTATACCATTGTGTGGATTTAAAAACCAGAAAGGTACAGCTATGAGTTTTGACAAGTACTATAGAACAGTACATGATGTGACTATAAGATACTTGGCAGCCTTATCAGGAGATAAGGACCTAAGGTAGAGTTAACAGTATTTACTTTTCTATGCAGCTGTTAATTTGAGGGTCTCTGTGAAATGATTTCCAGGTGAATTATCACTGCTCCATTTTTGTATATGCAAACCCCAAGATCTAGAGGAATATTTCTCTAATAACCTCAAACCCACATGAATAAAAGTAAAACCAAACTATTTCTCCTGGTTTTCTGTAGTCCTCCCTGCACCGTACTAGCAAATAGACAGGAGGGACCTGCAGCATGCTGTGACACCGACTAACTCAAATCCCAGACAGTGACAGTAGGGACAGATCAAGAGCACAGAGTGCCCCCAGGCAGATTTTCATGAGACTAAGTCTAGCAACAGTGGCTGTATGCAGTAGACCAGTATGTTCTGGCTGACAAAAGGCAAGCTCTGTCCCAGCTCTTGGCCACCGCAGGGCACAGTCTAAGTCCATACTATACCTCACTCCTAAAATGTTGAGACATTTCACCAACCCTTCAAGGAGCAGGCTGGCCTCACCTGGTATGAAGTTGGAGTCCAAAGCACAGGCTCTGCTCTCTGTGGTATTGCCTGTGCACTGGCTGCCCACGGGAAACAAAATGATGCACTGACGAACGCGGAACTGGAAGCCAGACGAGTCACAGTCGGACCACTCGGACCACTCGGACCAGCTGTCTGCAAGAGGCAGAGAGGGACACACATGGCAGCACTGCAAATTCATGCTTCAAGGACACTGAGAGAGAAATAGCCTGTATTTTGAATTACAGAGGCTACTCCCCAGCTACTCCCAACAACCAAAAGACAGCTCTTTCATTACAATAAAACGAAGGCAGTTTGGCTTTGGCAAAAGCCTCCGAAATGTGGAGCGCGATGACAAATTTGTCACAGATCTGTTATAGCTTTGGCTTCTGCCACGGCCTTTCTGTGCCCAAATGAGATGCCTGAGGGATTCTGTGGTGGTGACTGTGGCATTTATTCAACCACAAAAACAGTAGTATCTTGCAGATATGTATTATTTCTTTGCTTTAGCATTTGTTATTTCAGGCCTATTTCATTGCCGTAGACAGATCTCATTAAGTATTCTCATCTTCTCTTCCCTATTCAGCTCATTATCAGCTTCTATTTGTATTTCTGCCTCTGTCCATGTAGTTTTGATTCAGACTTCTTTTTTCATGCCCGTGTGGTCTCAGACTACTTCCTCACATTATGTGAATTGATTTTGTTCCCGTGAGATGCTCGGAGTTTACTGAACTCAGTGTTCTTACAATTCAGCTGTGAGTCTTTTCTTCATAGGATCCCTCTGAATTTGGCAATTATAGTACAGACAAAGCTCAGTTAAACTTTCTTCTTTTGTCATCTTTCCCACTGAGATAGGTTTTATGGTTCTGATATGAAATAAACATATCCTACTACCCCAAGCCTGGTTTGTATCTATTTTAAAATTTTGATATTATGCCAGTATGAAGCACATATACTAATTTAATTTTGCTTAAAATAAAGAAGTATGTATCTGTCTAATTTTGTTTCAGGTTAGACTGAAGAACATTAAAATTAATGACTTTTTTTTTTTTTTTTTTTAAATTCATGAGGACAGGCTGAAAGAGTAGAGGCTCTTCAGCCTGGAGAAGAGAAGGCTTTGAGGATACCTTAGAGTAGCCTTCCCATATCTGAAGGGGGCCTACAGGAAGGCTGGGGAGGGACTATTGACAAGGTCTTGTAATGACAGGACGAGGGGCAATGGGTTTAAACTGGCAGAGGGGAGATTGAAACTAGATGTTAGGAGGAAGTTCTTTCCAGTGAGGGTGGTGAGGCACTGGCACAGGTTGCCCAGGGAGGTTGTAGCTGCTCCCTCCCTGGAGGTGTTCAAGGCCAGGCTGGACGAGGCCTTGAGTGACCTGTACTAGTGGGAGGTGTCCCTGCCTATGGCAGGGGATTGGAACTAGATGATCCTTGAGGGCCCTTCCAACCCTACCATTCTATGATTCTATGATTCTATAATCTTTTGTACATTTGTTGTGAATCAGGCAGAAAGCCAGGAACATCTTACACTGATTGTGGGCCCCTTTCAATAAATACATGGTATAAATCCAGCATATAAGGTTCACATCTATTCATTACTTTCCCCTTAGTCATAGAGGAGAAAAAGTAAACCACTCAATCACAAATGTAAAATGTAACAGTTACTGGCAGGAATATTCGAGATTGCAGTCTTGAAAAAAAAAGCAATAGATGTTTTCCATGACAGTGCTGGACATTCACTTCCTAATCAACAGCATGCTGAAAAGAAATGGATAGAGGAGACCAATGCAACTTTGGCACAGAAAATCTCATCTGCAGAGTGGCTCATAGGAGCATGGAGGCAGATGACAGAATATAGTCAGTGAGGTAGGAGAGCTGAGGTGGGAGTAAAAGAAATGGACAGGCTTATTCCTGATTGCATAGTGTGGCTGTAAGAGACTGTGTAAGCTGTTTGTCTGGACATTGATGCAAAATGAAACCACCAACTGACATCATTACCATGGCAACAGAGCATCAATCAGACCACAAGACTAGAGGCTTCCTCTCTTCTTACAAATCTGAATGTGGTTTAGTGATAGTGGCTTAGCAGTAGTGGTGGGATTGAGAGCTTAAGGCAAGTCATAGGACTTGATCTCAGAGGTCTCTTTCAACCCCAACAGTTCTATGATTCTATATGCAGCAGCTGACAAAATGCTCACGAGTGTCCTAAATGCAGTTTGTTGGCTTGGTGCACTTGTGTCCAGTTCTGGGCCCCTCAATTTAAGAAGGACATTGAGGTGCTTGAGCGTGTCCAGAGAAGGGCAATGAGGCTGGTGAGAGGCCTCGAGCACAAGCCCTATGAGGAGAGGCTGAGGGAGCTGGGATTGTTTAGCCTGGTGAAGAGGAGGCTCAGGGCAGACCTTCTTGCTGTCTACAACTACCTGAAGGGTGGTTGTGGCCAGCAGGAGGTTGCTTTCTACTCTCAGGCAACCAGCACCAGAACAAGAGGACACAGTCTCAAGCTGTGCCAGGGGAAGTTTAGGTTGGAGGTGAGGAGAAAGTTCTTGACTGAGAGAGTCATTCCCCACTGGAATGGGCTGCCCAGGGAGGTGGTGGAGTCACCGTCCCTGGAGGTGTTCAAGGCGGGTTTGGATGTGGCACTTGGTGCCATGGTCTAGTCTTGAGGTCTGTGGTAATGTGTTGGACTTGATGATCTTTGAGGTCTCTTCCAACCTTGCTTATACTGTGATACTGTGATACTCTGCAGCCCCATCTTATCCAATGTGCTTGTCCTTGTACAAGGAACCCACCAGGGTTCCTTGCTGTATTTCATGATAGAATGGGGTATGCTAGGTCACATACTGGTGATCAAGCAAGGCTACTGCTTTAGCCTAACCTTTTAACAGTGTTATAAGAGGCACTATGTGCATTGAGACATTCACACACATGGAGTACCTCCTTCCCACCTTGTATTCCATGGTGCTGCCTAGGAACTACAGCACAGGGAGTCATTGCATCTACAGCCATGCTGATCAGCTGCTTCTGACACACAGAATCACAGAAGAGCAGAGAGGGGACATCAGTGCAACTGTGAGAGGTATGGATGTCCCTGCAATGGTGGATACTGGTACCAAACCTGCTTTTTGAGGAGTGCCACTGTTAGGAGCTCAAAAGGTCACACAGAGGTAAGGCACCCAAGACTGTACAATTTCAAATGGGCAGACCTACCCTTTGTTAAGTCACTATCTCTACCATCAGAGAAATGCTGAACTCATAGATTTTGCATACTCTTCAACTCCCTCTGCCCTAGTGAGATCCCATTTTGAGTACTGCATTCAGTTTTGGGGTCCTCAGTTTAAAAAGGACAGGGATCTGCTGGAGAAGGTCCAATGGAGGGCTACGAGGATGATTAGGGGACTGGAACACTGCCTGATGAGGAGAGGCTGAGGGGCCTGGGGCTTTTTAGTCTGGAGAAGAGAAGACTGAGAGGGGATTTAATAAATGTTTATAAATATCTGAGGGCTGGGGGTCAGGAGTTGGGGGGGGCAGGCTTTTTGACAAGGAGCAATGGATGGAAGCTGCAGCACAGGAGGTTCCACTTCAACACAAGGGGGAACTTCTTTACTGTAAGGGTCCCAGAGCACTGGCAGAGGCTGCCCAGAGAGGTTGTCGAGTCTCCCTCTCTGGAGACTTTCAAGACCTGTCTGGATGTGTTCCTCTGTGACCTGAGCTACATTGTATGGTCCTGCTCTTGCAAGGGGATTGGACTTGATCTCTTTGGGTCCCTTCCAACACCTGACATCTTGTGATTCCTGTGATTCTATAGAGACAGTTATCTTGCCTCATGCCTTTGATTTACCTTCAAAGTATCTTGCTTTCATTTTGCTGTGCTTGCTGAGCTCTGCTTTGCCTGCAGTGACTCTGAAGATACCAACAGAATTCCCTTTGAGTTTTGAGTACTGTCTGATACTATTTTGTGAGTAAATACTTAAAGCCTCTTGTAATCACTAATTGCCTTCTGCCATAAGCAGAAAGGAGCTTCCTGTGTCCATCTAGTGGATAAGCAGGATAATGAACCACAAGTGGTATAGTGACCATCAAGAATCTTCTCTTCCCATTTTAATGTTTGCGTTTGCTGGTTAACCTCTTAAAGTGTTCCAGTTTTGCCTGTTCTCTGTGTGCATAAATTTCCAAACCCTGCATTTTGAATCTTGTAAATAAGTTTTCTGGCGAGATTTAATGTTAATAAACCATTTTCCTAGTTATTAATGATCTCTGCATGGATATCCAAATTAATATTGATTATTGATTTTGCATCATTTGTAACAGGGACTTGAGAGGATCCCTTCTGCTACTAAGGCAGAAGACACAATAGAATCTAGTTACAGAATTTCTTACAAGAAGGTTTTGAATATTTACTCACAAAATAGTATCAGACAGTACCCAAAACACTTTAAGGGAGTTCTGTCGGTGTCTTGAAAGTTGTTTCAGGGAAAGCAGAGCATAATGTGGCAGGGCAGAGCAGGTAAAGGTGAAAGGAAAAGCAGGCATGTGGCAAAAGCCTATTTACTGATTGTCTGAATGTAATGGCCCCTTTGACCACAGAGATTCACCAATCAGAGTGGCACTTTGCCAAACCTGACCATATTAGGTGAAGTCAGGAGCTTGCTTTCCCCTATTGGGGAAGTATAAGTCTTGTCTTCTCCCTGCCCTCTGCTTCCCCTCCTGCCAGCAGAGGGAAGGGGACAATAGAATCATGCCTGGGCAAGCCAGGACAGGTATCTTCCGTGACAAATACTATCATCAATGAATGCACCAGTTTTGACCTTCCAGAGATGCTTTACAGACCCCCAAGGCAGCTATGCAGCTTCTGCATTCAAAGTACACTCTTTGACTTGAAAAATCAAATCATTAACTGAGTTCTATGTTTGGGTCTTTTTTAAAAGGCAATAACGGAGTGTTCCATCTGCTTTAATTTTGACAAAGTAGGTACTTTTATTCTGCTGCAAGACATGCAGTACCTAGGAAAGGAAATTAACTTAAATTGTAGTTCAGCACAGCATAAATTCAATCTCATGGGGCTTGTGCTTTCAAAGCACAATTTCATCATATGAGCAGAAAACTTTTGCCATGAAATCTAGGAGTTCTAAAATGAAGTAACTAATACAATGTGGTATCAGAGCTACTTACTCCTATTTACTGTTTCCTGTAATCCACTATCCAGTAATAAATGAAAGCAAATTTTCCCACTGGATTTTCACTGGGCTCCACTCTCTACTTCCCATTTAAATTGCATGAAAAAAATGAATTTCCTTCAACACAGGTCAGAAGGGAGAGTCAAAATTGTAGAAAAAGTCATGACTCATAATGTCATAAAATGAGCAGGAGTGCTGAGACATTTCATTCACTAATACTCCACAGTTATTAAAAAGCTTGAAGTCTGCTTCTTAACATCCAAAGCTGAATAAGATGTTTCACAAAGAGCATTAATGTTTGCTCTGTGTTTCATATGCAAACAGGGCAAACGTGATCAGCTTGAAGGATCTTGTGATGCTAAACCTCAGCAACTCACTTGGTGTGAATATTTAATGTTATAACAAATGCAGGTTTTTTGTGATTAAAACTCTCTCAGGCTGTTTGACGCACTTCAAATATATTTGGTTATGTAATTAAATAAATAAATATATATATATAATTATAATATTACCATTTTTGTTTACCCAGCCCTGCAACCTGATAACTTAAATTTTACTTTTCATAGGGGGAGGGAGAAGATGGTGTCCTGTGAGCTATATCCTGCTATTGTTTGATTTACTGTGGTTGTAGCATGGAAGAATTGATTGTGCATTTAATAAAGGATAGAAATTATTTACTCTTAAATAATAGCTCAAGAAGCATTATGTTGCCCCCCCCCGTGAATGGCACATTCTGCTGCACATCAGCAGCAAAGCTGAGTGGGCTGATTTGCCATACCTGGACATGACTGTGTGTTGCAGAGTGCTTCTTCAGTGTGCAGTCCAAGGCAGATATCTCCTCCATAAGCTGGTGCTGGGTTTGTGCAGGAGCGAGTTCTCACGTAATGCCCTCCTCCACAAGTTGCTGAGCACTTTGACCAGGATGACCAACAAGACCAGCCTCCATCCACTGAAAAGCCACAAAATATCATATTGTTCTATGTTAATGACATAATACAGCCCATCTTTCTTATATTCTGCGGATCTAATTCATAGTCTATTGAAATTATTTGAGATTTTTTACTTGCCACTACACATAAGCCTACAAATATAGTCTTACCACAATGCAAGTTATTTTACATATTTTTAAAGCTCCTGGTATCACAGAATCACAGAATGTCAGGGGCTGGANTGAACCACAAGTGGTATAGTGACCATCAAGAATCTTCTCTTCCCATTTTAATGTTTGCGTTTGCTGGTTAACCTCTTAAAGTGTTCCAGTTTTGCCTGTTCTCTGTGTGCATAAATTTCCAAACCCTGCATTTTGAATCTTGTAAATAAGTTTTCTGGCGAGATTTAATGTTAATAAACCATTTTCCTAGTTATTAATGATCTCTGCATGGATATCCAAATTAATATTGATTATTGATTTTGCATCATTTGTAACAGGGACTTGAGAGGATCCCTTCTGCTACTAAGGCAGAAGACACAATAGAATCTAGTTACAGAATTTCTTACAAGAAGGTTTTGAATATTTACTCACAAAATAGTATCAGACAGTACCCAAAACACTTTAAGGGAGTTCTGTCGGTGTCTTGAAAGTTGTTTCAGGGAAAGCAGAGCATAATGTGGCAGGGCAGAGCAGGTAAAGGTGAAAGGAAAAGCAGGCATGTGGCAAAAGCCTATTTACTGATTGTCTGAATGTAATGGCCCCTTTGACCACAGAGATTCACCAATCAGAGTGGCACTTTGCCAAACCTGACCATATTAGGTGAAGTCAGGAGCTTGCTTTCCCCTATTGGGGAAGTATAAGTCTTGTCTTCTCCCTGCCCTCTGCTTCCCCTCCTGCCAGCAGAGGGAAGGGGACAATAGAATCATGCCTGGGCAAGCCAGGACAGGTATCTTCCGTGACAAATACTATCATCAATGAATGCACCAGTTTTGACCTTCCAGAGATGCTTTACAGACCCCCAAGGCAGCTATGCAGCTTCTGCATTCAAAGTACACTCTTTGACTTGAAAAATCAAATCATTAACTGAGTTCTATGTTTGGGTCTTTTTTAAAAGGCAATAACGGAGTGTTCCATCTGCTTTAATTTTGACAAAGTAGGTACTTTTATTCTGCTGCAAGACATGCAGTACCTAGGAAAGGAAATTAACTTAAATTGTAGTTCAGCACAGCATAAATTCAATCTCATGGGGCTTGTGCTTTCAAAGCACAATTTCATCATATGAGCAGAAAACTTTTGCCATGAAATCTAGGAGTTCTAAAATGAAGTAACTAATACAATGTGGTATCAGAGCTACTTACTCCTATTTACTGTTTCCTGTAATCCACTATCCAGTAATAAATGAAAGCAAATTTTCCCACTGGATTTTCACTGGGCTCCACTCTCTACTTCCCATTTAAATTGCATGAAAAAAATGAATTTCCTTCAACACAGGTCAGAAGGGAGAGTCAAAATTGTAGAAAAAGTCATGACTCATAATGTCATAAAATGAGCAGGAGTGCTGAGACATTTCATTCACTAATACTCCACAGTTATTAAAAAGCTTGAAGTCTGCTTCTTAACATCCAAAGCTGAATAAGATGTTTCACAAAGAGCATTAATGTTTGCTCTGTGTTTCATATGCAAACAGGGCAAACGTGATCAGCTTGAAGGATCTTGTGATGCTAAACCTCAGCAACTCACTTGGTGTGAATATTTAATGTTATAACAAATGCAGGTTTTTTGTGATTAAAACTCTCTCAGGCTGTTTGACGCACTTCAAATATATTTGGTTATGTAATTAAATAAATAAATATATATATATAATTATAATATTACCATTTTTGTTTACCCAGCCCTGCAACCTGATAACTTAAATTTTACTTTTCATAGGGGGAGGGAGAAGATGGTGTCCTGTGAGCTATATCCTGCTATTGTTTGATTTACTGTGGTTGTAGCATGGAAGAATTGATTGTGCATTTAATAAAGGATAGAAATTATTTACTCTTAAATAATAGCTCAAGAAGCATTATGTTGCCCCCCCCCGTGAATGGCACATTCTGCTGCACATCAGCAGCAAAGCTGAGTGGGCTGATTTGCCATACCTGGACATGACTGTGTGTTGCAGAGTGCTTCTTCAGTGTGCAGTCCAAGGCAGATATCTCCTCCATAAGCTGGTGCTGGGTTTGTGCAGGAGCGAGTTCTCACGTAATGCCCTCCTCCACAAGTTGCTGAGCACTTTGACCAGGATGACCAACAAGACCAGCCTCCATCCACTGAAAAGCCACAAAATATCATATTGTTCTATGTTAATGACATAATACAGCCCATCTTTCTTATATTCTGCGGATCTNTAAACTGCGGGCCCCAGAACTGGACACAGTACTACAGATGTGGCCTCATCAGGGCAGAGCAGAGGGGCAGGAGAACCTCTCTCGACCTACTAACCACAGCCCTTTTAATACACCCCAGAATGGCATTGGCCCTCCTGGCCACAAGAGCACACTGCTGGCTCATGGTCAACCTCCCATCAACTGGGACCCCCAGATCCTTTTCACCTTTGCTGCCTTCCAACAGATCAGTCCCCAACCTATACTGATCCCTGGGGTTGTTCTTTCTCTACACTTGCCCTTGCTGAATTTCATTCAATTTCTCCCTGCCCAACCGTCCAGCCTGTCCAAGTCTCACTGAATGGTAGCACAGGCTTCTGCTGTGGCAGCCACTCCACCCAGCTTGGTGTCATCAGCAAACTTGCTTACAGTGCACTCTGTGGCCCTGTCCAAGTGGTTGGTGAATATATTGAACAGAACTGGTCCCAGTACTGACTGACCCCTGTGGGACCCCACACTGGGAAGCCAAACAAAGTTACTGGGAAGCCAAACAAAGTTACTAATCCATATAAGACACTTTGAGTGAGTACTGTAATTCCTTTCAGGCCAAATCTCTTCTCTGTCTGCATTTCCTTTTCTTATAAGCTAAAAGTAGCTTTTTTTATTCATGAAAAAACACTTAGACCAATAATGTCAATAAACAGAGAAATCTAGACTTTGTTTTGCAACACAGGTGAAATTGCCTTAACCTTATAACTATTTCAGGTGATTTAACAGAGCTGTAGAGTTCTATGGTCCAGTACAACGTTATAATATTACTACGGATGGAGCATAGATGCCAACAGCAGAACAATGGCAGTAGTTCAAAAAAAGCAACAAACAAATAAGAAAAAGGAGTTGGCACTAACACTTCAAACACAATCTGTTGAAAAATGAATTTATTACTTATTTCCCCATTGGTATTTACTAGTCAAGTGTGTCAAACTTACTAATCAAGTATGTCAAACTGTTCTCCAGTCATAGAAGCCTCCTCTGTCAGATGGCTTTTGACAATAGATAGGCTTCCAATGAAGCCTGCAACAGACTGGCTTCTTTGCAGCCTCTGTTCCTAAAGCTATTGCTCTAGGATGTATTTCTGGCATTTATGGCTATATTGCAGCACATTTTCCAAAGGCTTCCTATCCGCAGCCAAATGACAAAGTCAGATGTACTTCTTCCAGGGACAGCATTCCCTCTGCAAAGAATATCAGCATTTTGTCCATTTTTTTGTAAAGCATTATTTCAGTGATAAAAAAAAAAGAGCAACAAAGTCCTAAACTTTCAAAATTTTTATATCCTAGAAAGAATCAATTTCTTTTTGAACCTCTATTTAAAGAGTTAGAGTGTTGTGGTAGGCCTAAGCAGGCCAAAATAGGCTTATACAGGTCCTGGCTTGCCCAGACATGTTTTTCTGCTCTCCCTCCTTCTGTTTTGGGGAGAGCAACCATGGGAAAGAGGACAAAGATTCTGGAGCCACTGAGTCTGAGGACTGTGGCCTGCCCAGACTTGTTTTGGACCCTGGGGTAAACAAGGTACACAGCTTGCCTTGTGCAAGGCTGTGCTCTGCCCAAATTTGGGTAAAGCAAGCCTATGGCTTCACCTAATATGGTCAAGCTTNGTCCATCTAGTGGGCAAGCGGAGTACTGACCGCAAGCAGTACACTAACCACAAAGCCTTCTCTGCCAGTTCAACCGAGTTCAATTACTGTATATATTTACTAGTTATTGCTAATCCTGTAATTACCAGTCTATAAAGTTTCCATAAGTGATGCAAAGAACCTATTTTTATTATTGAATTGGTGATCGGGGTGCCGCGAGTTCTGAATATTTAATATTAATAATATTAATATTTTTTAAAAATATCATCTCGCAGTAATTAATTACCCCTCCCACTACATAGTACTTTCTTTCGTAATGCTTAAATAAGGAAATTATTTACAATGTCTGAAAGTGAGTAAAAGAAATAAGGTGCAACTTAAGCAACACTGAACAGCTGAGAAACAGTGCTGTAAAGGCAATGCGCCAGTAAAGTTTTGGTTTATGACAGGGCCCCAAACTGAGCAGAATTTTCACCTTTTTTCCTCCCATTGCTCACAGCAGCAGTGGGCATTCTGCCACAGAAGGCAGAAACTCTTTGCTGCTTACTTTTAAAAATACCAGTCAAATATACATTTTTTTTGTACACAATTTTTGCAGTGCTCTCATTTAAGACATTCCTTGTAAGACTTGACTTTATGGTATTTTTAAAACAATTGATTGTGGCTGAAGTCTCCAAAGCATCCATCCAGCATGTCACAATAACTCCTTTTGATCCTTTCTGTTCAAATAATTGAATAGGTTTTCAAGGACTAAACTTGTTTTGACTGGTTTAATGAAAATATCTTTGCAGCATTTTCATTTAAATTCTTTTTTGTAGAGGTGTGTAATATTAAAAAAAAATATTTTTGTTCTGGTAGCATTGTGTATCACAAACATGCTTGGTGAGCTGAGTAGAGTGACTTCTGTGCAAAGGCTGAAACAGTGAGAAAATCAGCTAGGAGAATGTGGCTATTTGGATATAAAAACCTGTGTGTGCATCTTCTAATGTAGTTTCAGATACCATCAGGTTCTCAACTAATCAGATAATTCACTAGTGCATACCTAAGGCTATTATCTAATCCACTACGTGACAGTTGTTGAATATACAGCATTTTATTATCTCTTTGTTTGCAGTATCACAGAAAATATCTGGTCAGAAGAGACCTGGAAGATTGTCCAGTAGAACTTTTGACCCAGTGTGAGAAACTAAATCTTGTCTCCCTTGTGCATGTACATCAACAAAGATAAAGATCACCTTTGCTCCCCAGAGAAAACAGCTGCTCAGGTGCTTTGCCTGAATGCCCAGGGATGTGTATTGAAGTGAGAGGCAGAGGAGGAGCAAGAGGCAAAACCTCACTGCCAGCACCAGACCCCTGAAGGCACAAGGACTCCAGGAATGTGTTGTAAACGACCTGCCTGATGGGTTAGCTCTGCCTACTGCTAGCACACCTGCTAGTCACTTATGCATTAATGCGACTGGGGCAGCCAGGGGGAGCTGTGAAAACTAAATAAAAGACACTAAACCTATACCAGAGTGAGTGAGTGAGTCAGTGGGGGAAAACATCACCATGGACATCCAGGCTGAAAACAGCCCAGGAACCTTCTTTCCACCACCATCACCAACTATGCTGTGCTCTAAGTTGTTCCTGCTGTAAGAAGCAAAGAAGAACAGGAGAAGAGAGATGAACTTCACTGAAGACACCACTCACTGTAAACATCCCTGGGCAATACAAACTGAAAGGGACTTGGACTTTGGAAACTCTTTCTCTCCCCTCATCCAAACCAAAGCAGCAGCACCCCTCTTTGGACCTCCTTCAGCCAAAGAAAGCATCCTGGGGGAGTGTGGTAATATAATCCCTTTCCTGCTCTTCTCCTCTCTTTCTCCATTTTTCTCTCTCTCCTCTTCTTTTCTCTGTTCCATTCACTTTAATCTTTAATAAATAGTCTTGCTTCTGATATTTGGCCCCACTTGTGCCTTAACTTCACAACATGGGAATATATAAGAACAAATCTCTCTCCTCTGGACAGAGACATTTTTAGTCTTTCTCCTCCTGACCAAGACACTCATCAGTGGAAAGTCAATACCAAACCATGTCCTTTAGCACCAGGTCCACAGGCAGCTTGAGAATCCCCAGGGACGGTGACTCCAGCACCTTCCTAGCTAAATCATTCCAATGTCTGCTAACTCTTTCAGTGAAAGAGTATTTCCTAATATCCAGCCTAAACCTCCACTGGAGCAGCTTGTAACTATTTTCTCTACTTCTGTCACTTGTCATCAAGAAGAGGCCAGCCACCTCCTTGCTCCAATCTCGCTGGAGTTAGTTGTAGAGAGTGGTAAGGTCTCTCCTTAGTATCCTCTATTTTTTTTCCCCCTTCAATTTGCAGTGATCCCTGACTAGCTAAAGTTATTAACCAGAGGCATTCCTGCTACAGTGTACAGGCCTCCACGAAACAGAAGGACAGCTTGAGTTTGCTTAGGTAGAAGATAAATTGTCTGCAAGCATTACATGTGGCTTATTCACTGTAAGAGACACAAGTGCAGCCTCAGCACTTCCACAAAACCTGTTAAGTTTCTCCTTCACAGACAACACACAAAAGAATTTACTGGATATAAATATAGCAGCAGATACAATGTAAAGTACATAGATACTAGAGAAGAAACCTAAAAGAACAGAATATGCAGTTGAAAATTAATGAGCAGCATTCTGTAACAAACTCCTTCAGTTTCAGAACTCTGGCCTTCTGAGACATCTTCACTTTGGTGTAAGTTAGATCATGCAGTGCTTTTTAAGTGAAAGCTGTTCAATATCCTGGAAAGCTAATATTTAATAAAGGCATCTGTGGCAGGGCACTCCAAAATCCCTTCTTCCCCCTACTGTGTCTCTGGAGGTTTGAATGGGGGAAGAAGAAGGCACAAAACTGCTTTCCCACCCCCACTTCGTGGGCATGAAGGGGGAACAGCAAGGACCATCTCTAAATTCCTACTTCACCTCCATGAGTAAAGTCTGCTGTTCCCTAGACTCTCTGCTCAGCCTGACTTATAAGTGGGGTAAAGCTGTCTTGTAGCTTAGCCTTTTCCACTCTCTGACTTTCCTAAATTATTAAACTTGCCCATGAGTATCCTTGTGTAGATTCCTGACTGAATTAAAACCGGTAAATAAAATTTAAGTAGTTTTTGTACAGGGTTTGTGGGCAGGGCTTTTGGGGAAAATAACTGTGTTTTTGTAATACAGGGCAACTGATGTCATCTACCTGGACCTGAGTAAGGCATTTGACTCTGTCCCACATGACATCCTGGTCACCNCTGCAGCCTGGAGAAGAGAAGGCTTCCAGGAGACCTTAGAGTAGCCTTCCAGTATCTGAAGGGGGCCTACAGGAAGGCTGGGGAGGGACTATTGACAAGGTCTTGCAATGACAGGACAAGGGGCAATGGGTTTGAACTGGCAGAGGGGAGATTTAGACTGGATGTTAGGAGGAAGTTCTGTCCAGTGAGGGTGGTGAGGCACTGGAACAGGTTGCCCAGGGAGGTTGTGGCTGCTCCCTCCCTGGAGGTGTTCATGGCCAGGTTGGAGGAGGCCTTGAGTGACCTGTTCTAGTGGGAAGTGTCCCTGCCTATGGCAGGGGGTTGGAACTAGATGATCCTTGAGGTCTCCTTCCAATCTTCCCATTCTATGACTCTATGATTCTATAATTCCCATTTTGTCAATTAATCCCCAACTAAATCAGCATCCCCAAGCACTTTCTACTTATTTTTCAATGCTCCAGAGTGAGAGTTACAAATGCACATGCATTTGAAAATGCCATCTGCCATCTGTCTAGAGGTGGCCAGGAAAACAGAGACCAACACGACATGCAGGAATGTCAGCACGTTCCACAACTGCGGTGGTCATAGCTGTACTGCAAGGCTCTGGGTGTAAAGGGAGAAGCAGGTCTGTGGAAGATAGGAAAGGACAGTCATAATACAATAGGTAATGTTAGATCTGATCACAGTTGAGCTGGACAGTGCCATTATAACTGTTTTTCTTAGCCATCCTTTACTGACAGGCTGCCATCCTAAATCTCTAGGTCTTTCAAGGACTATTGTAACTACCTCTTTCATTTGTCACCAGAAATTTCCTTCTCAGCACCAGAGGAGAATACAGCATTATCATGGTTAAATAAGATCAAAGGAGTGGGTATTTACTCTTTGAGTTTTAACAAGACCTAAATAGAGCTCTGTGGTTTCTTTCATCTTTCTTTAAAGTTGCTTAGCAACACAGTACCATTTGTTTGGGCTTTTCTTCTTTTGTCATGGAGTCCTTAATGTTATTTCTGTTTCTTATAGGAAGAAAACATGCACAGCTGCAAGGAAAGTTCTAGTCACTACTGTTTCTTTACATAACAGTTTGGTAGAACTGTTGGGACAAAATAAAGTCATTAAAGCAGTTCCACAATCATAGAATCATAGAATCAGTCAGGGTTGGAAGGGACCACAAGGATTACCTAGTTCCAACTCTCCTGCCATGGGCAGGGACACCTCACACTAGATCAGACTGTCTAGAGCCTCATCCAGCCTGGCCTTAAACACCTCCAGGTGTGGGGCTTCCACCAACTCCCTGTGTGACTCCTCCCAGGGTCTCACCACCCTCATGGTGAAACATACAATGAAATACACAGAGTCTTTATATTTTCTGACAATCAAGGTGACACCCTTTGGTTAACAGTACACTTTCAAACAATGCTTTATAATAAAGCAAGCAACTCTTTGCTGCTGGCTGTGGTTAATAAATATTTCTTCACTATAAAACAAAACCAACCAACGAAACATAGGGAGGAGGATGTACCAGGGAGAAACACGGTACAGAGATGAGATCTCCTGGAGACATGACAAAACACCAACACTACTGGAGAATTTCCAAGAGACAGTTAGGTAAAATGGATCCCCTGTTATGTACCTCAGGCTTTACAAGGATGTGGGAAGAAGCGTGGGCAGCAGACACATTGACCTCACCTGCTTTCCTGAGCATACTGATAGGCTTGCAGGCTCTTTCATGTACTGTCTGGCCTCGTTTCAGATTTAAAGAATAAAGAAAAAACTTCTTTTTGTGTGTGTGTATCTTTAAGCTTTTAACTTTTTATGTTTATCTTTTTGAAAGTGTAGCAAAAGAGAATACATGAAAGAGTATAAATAGAGGGCAAGAAGTATTTCTGCCTGCAGAAATGCAGATCGTGTGCTTCCCAGTAGCCTTGGAGCACTGGGTATTAAGCAGCCTACACACCCCAAAGAGTACTGCTCCCTTCCAGACACTTGTGGATCATCCCATTCCACATCACTTAGCCTGCTGCTTTTTCCTAATCCTATGGGATATAACTGCACATTTCAGTGTGGGAAAAAAAAAACCAAACATTTTTTACATAATAGTTTACTAAGCCTTGTTTCTATGATGCTACAGGTAACTTTTATTCATAAAATCAGTGCTGAGTAAAACAGAGTCACAGAATCACAGGCACATCCAGGTTGGCAAAGCCCCTCAGGGTCATCAACTCCAACCTAGAACCCTACTCTACAAGATTCACCTTAAACCATAGCAAAGGTGATGAGAGCAGAGTAAAGGGGCAGAATCCCCTCCCTTGCTGTGTGATTAAAGGCTAATGGGGACATTTTATAGACTCAGATAGCTAGGGCAAGAATGACTTCATATAGCTGTTCTAAATATAAGCACCCAGGAAATCAAATCCAGTCCCTAAGAGCTGTTAACAAGAAGGCTGAAAAATGGAATCAACAATGGTTCCTCTTCCTGGCTGCTCTCCTTTGTGCCACTGCTGTGGGGACTGCCAGTTTTGAATGCATGGGCCTGGATTAAAGGCTCTTCAGCCATGTGTTGTTTATGTCTCTGCTTTCACTGTCTTGTGAATGTCAACCTAACAGATGTTTATGTGTACTCACTAATTTAATTTAACTTTTATTAAAAAGGGAGAGAATTCAATTTCAACAGTTATCTAATAAAAATTTATTGCCTTGCTACAAATGTATAATTAAAATTAATAGATAAGCCTTATTCTGCAACAATTTGTCACTCTTCCATGTCTTGAAGGAAAAAAAAAAATCTAATCAATTACATCTATCTCTTTCAATGCTTTTCCTTCAAATTTATCAGAGATCTGACTTAGCACCTCACATTTCTTCACAATTACTGGCAAACAGTACCTCTATAGCTAAGGAATTTCGTGATTCTTGGCAGGCTATAACACATCTAAATATGCCATTCAAGCTCTACATCTTTATTTCTGTTTTACAAAGAGTAACAGGTGACTGAAGCTGAGATTTTTTTCCCTTCAAATGCCTAAGATATGACAATGATCTATAACCCAATGTTCTGGAAAACATATCTTTTACTAGAATCCTTTTCACAGAATGATGAACCATTTTTTCATGAAGGAGAAAATTCCAAGAATAATTTTTACAGTCTGTTTCAGTTATCATCTAGTTTGGTGATGAGCCCTGAATCTTGTATGCTGGAGGGTCTACACTCATAAGCTAGCACAGATTGAATGCCAACACTATGATGAAAACACTATTTTCATTTTAAATATTTGGCCAGATTTCTCACATCATGCCAGATGTCTTATGTCTTTTTTTTTCTGAAGTTTACTTATTCAATTTCTATGTTTACAGTCAAAGTCTCACAAGTGAAAAAAGACACAGCTGTTAATACTATTGCTAATAAACTGAGCAGGAGATGGACTAGATGACCTCTGGAGGTCCCTTCACAGGTCCCTTCCAACGCAGATCATTCTATGATTCTATGACATCACATGGGAATCTTACTCAAATCCACTTACATTACAGAGGTAAATTTAGAATCATAGAATCACAGGATCTCTTCTGGCTGGAAAAGACCTTTAAGATAGAATCATAGAATTATAGAATAGTAAGGTTGGAAGGGACCTCAAGGATCATCTAGTTCCAACCCCCTGCCATAGGCAGGGACACCTCCCACTAGGACAGGTCACTCAAGGTCTCATCCAACCNTGAATTTCATGAGGTTGGCTTGGGCACACCTCTCCAGCCTGTCCAGGTCCCTCTGGATGGCATCCCTGCCCTCTAGCAAGATCATTGAGTCGAGCTATTAACTAACTCTACCAAGTCTGGTGCTAAACCACTTGAGCTGCAGATTATTCAAAGACAAAAAACCCCACCAAATCCAGCAAGAAAACTGTAGGGAAATATTCTATATTAGCTGGATATGTGAGCAAATCCAAGTTAACTAACCAAGTGTGCTAACTGCAAAATTGTAAGCTGAAGTTTCTCAGTCTGCATGCTGAAGGGCCAAGGACACCACCTGCAAAAGTGGCCCCCCGCAGGAATGTAAAACAAGAGGAAGATCAGAACTACAACCAAGGGGCGTTCTGACACCAATTAGAGCATTCCATCAGAGTTTGCTTCTGGGCAATTTGAGCCAGCTGGTTGGGGCAACAGCTTGTACTTTAACTGATTTGGACCGATTATTTTTGTAATGGGCTGGCCTGAACAGTCTGTTAGAAGGGTATATAAATGCATGTTCAGATTCGATAAACAGAGCAAGACCTAAAATCAGATTGGTATCGTGTCTTGACTCCGGGGCGCTGACTCTGACAGAAAACAAACAAACCAACAATTTCAAGACATAACCTTGATGATGAGTTGTTTCATTTTTATGTACTTCTCTTATTTAATTTGATTCTTACCTGGGCAAGGCAAAATGTTGCATTCCTGGTACTCTAGAGATGGGCCGAGGCAAGGAAGTCCCCCATACTTGGGCTCAGGATTGCTGCAGACCCGTTTGCGATTCCGTATACCTCTACTGCAGTCTCGACTACACTGAGACCATGGAGACCAGGGTGACCAGGCACCATTGATGGTATGAGCAGAGTATCGTCCAGAACGCAGGAAATCCCCTGACAATCCTATCACACAAAGATTGAAAGAAACAATACTGAATTAAAACAATATCCAAACCAACTTTTTCCTCTTCGGATTTACTCTTAGGCTTCTAACAGTAATATCACCATTACAACCGTATACTGACAACAGCTACAAGTAATATTGTGTAGAGTCCACTCAACAGAAGTTCTGGACTGAACAAGACCAATATCCAGTATCTGAAGGGTGCCTACAGGAAGGCTGGGGAGGGACTATTGACAAGGTCTTGCAATGACAGGACGAGGGGCAATGTGTATATCTGGAGTCCTGTGTACAGTTCTGGAGCCCCCATCACAGGAAGGACGTGGAAGTGTTGGAGCGGGTCCAGAGGAGGCCATGAAGATGCTCAGAGGGCTGCAGCAGCTCTGCTATGAGGACAGGCTGAGAGAGTTGGGGTTCTTCAGTCTGCAGAAGAGAACTCTTCAGTCTGCAGAACAGAAGGCTTCCAGGAGACCTTAGAGTAGCCTTCCAGGATCTGAAGGGGGCCTACAGGAAGGCTGGGGAGGGACTATTTACAAGGTCTTGTAATGACAGGACAAGGGGCAATGGGTTTAAACTGGCAGAGGGGAGATTTAGACTGGATGTTAGGAGGAAGTTGTTTGCAGTGAGGGTGGTGAGACACTGGCACAGGTTGCCCAGGGAGGTTGTGGCTGCTCCCTCCCTGAAGGTGTTCAAGGCCAGGTTGGAGGAGGCCTTGAGGGACCTGTTCTAGTGGGAGGTGTCCCTGCCTCTGGCAGGGGGTTGGAACTGGGTGATCTTTGAGGTCTCTTCCACAGAATCACAGAACCATTCAGGTTTGAAAAGACCCTCAGGATCTGCAAAACTGGTCAAAAGATTACATTGCAGAATTTCTCCCCAAAAAAGCTTGAGAAAATAAGTGGCTATGCAGAACTGAGTCACATCTGTATCATGGTTTACAAATTTGATAGAAGGTATCAATATAAAAGCATTGAAATATTGCAAAACAAGCAGCATGAAACTAAGAGAATTCCTACTTTTTTCATTAAACTATGGTTTTCTTGAATGCTGTCTCTCTCTGTGTGATTTCTGATTGCCCCACATCCAAGAACAGAAATCAGACTCTGCTGCTCAGCAGAAAATGAAATGAAGTCTTCTGTATTACTCGGCTTACTGACCCCAAGATGATAACATCTGGCTAAAACAGAATGCAAGGGCTAATGCCCTTGGCTTGGTAACAGCAAAAGTCTAGTGGCTAAAACACCATCTAAACTCTCCTTATTGAAAACCTACCTACAGAAACAGTTGTAAAACCTGCAAAAAGAATGATCAGGCATAGCATCATCGGTGAACTGGTGAATAGCTTTCCCAAGACACAGGCAACAGCTGTGAATCAAACCCAGATCTGTTTTTTTATGGCAGGTTTGTCATTCAAATCTTTTAAACTAAATTGTTCTCAGAAAGCCTGTGACTCATATAAAGCCTTGGAAATGACTAGAATGCAGGAATTCTGCTTGCACTTTACCAACAGGCTTATTTTCAGTTTTTAGAAGACAGTTAATAAACTGCTTCACACAGAGACTATAAAAAGGAATTTAACTATGTTGCCTCAGTACAATTTTGAACAGGCAGCTGTGCTTCCTTAAAGCAAGAATTTCAACAAGTAACAACAAGTACTGCAAAAACTTCAGTTAAAGCAATCACAGGGGCAAAATAATTATGAACTCCTAAGATAAGTGAAGACACAAGATATGAACTGACAACTAAACAGAAGATTATTCTCTCATTTTAAGTCCTTATATTTTTTTCAGTATGGGTAAAATTACAGAGAAATTACATCTGCTTAGCTGCTGACTTACTTTTTTCCATTATACTTAGCAAGTACATATTACATGAACAAAAAATTGTCTAAAATTATATAATTTTGATCTAAACCAGATTATTTGATTATTTCTAAGTAATTTAAAAAACCTGTTTGGCTGAACTGGAATAGTCTTTCAACTCCATAAGAAATTAATCTTGTTCAAAGACATGTTAAAATGAGAGCCACCTGCCCTGACTAGTACAGAAGAAAAAAAAAAAAAATCTGCTTTTGAAAAAGCTTATAATAAGACTTTGATTGGCTTGATTAATTTTGAAGACTTCAACATTCCCAGTCAAGTTCAATCAATTTGCCTGGAAAGTGAAGCTTAATATTTATTTTAATTCTCTAGTCTAGCCTGTAGCTAAGGAATACAGCTCTAAGTAAGAGAGAAGCAGGAGCAATACCTGATAAATGTTATTTGTTGACTGATTTATGCCTTATGTCCTCCTGTTCAAATCTAACAAAGAAAATTCTATTATACAACCACTCTAGGTTAATGACTTTGAGGAAAAAAAATATCTAGAGGCAAAATCCAAGTATCCTGAATACTTTCTAAATGACAGCATGAAACACAGTTTAAAGTGCACGAGGTAACAAGGATAAGCAAAGATTGTTTCACTGTTGTCAATTTAAAAAATGTTCTGCAAGTATTTAACACCATTGAAGCATAACACTCATATATCTCCAGGCCTATGCACCTACAAACACTTTATAGAGCATCAAAACTTACCTGCAATGACAAACATTAATGCAATGCAAAGATAACTTTAAACAAAACCAAAACAAAACAGAAAACCAGTATGAAGATGTTACCAGAATGACTTTATTTCTTGTACTTAGCTTTTCTGTGTTTAAACATTGAACCCCAAAGTTCCAGTGAAGAGCTGTTTGTCAATCAAACTTAATTTGTCATCAAATTCAGTCCTAATTTCCATAATTCATTTAGCTGCTATCTCAGGATACCAGTTTAGCTTCAGTAAGACTGTATGACAGATAATCACACGGGACCTACAGGATGGCCAGGGGATCAGGCCCAGCCAGTATGGGTTTAGGAGCCCTGGGTCCTGCCTGACCAACCTCCTTTTATGATCGGGTTACCTGCCTGGTGAACNGCATCCTGGCCTGGATCAGGCATATTCAAATCCAACAGAGAAAATTCTATTATACAGGCACTCTAGGTTAATGACTTTGGGGAAAAAAATATATCTAGAGGCAAAATTCAAGTATCCTGAATAATTTCTAAATGGTGAGCATCTGGCTTCCAGACAGGGTCAAACCACCACACTTTCAGGTTTTGTCCTCTTTCTCCACCCCCTCACTCAAAAAATCCCCCAAAAGTCAAATAGAAGACTCTTTCAGATTGTTTGCCTAAAATTAGAAGGGTTGTCTTTGTTTAATTACATTCTGAAGGTATTTGGGGACTTAACCTTATCTAGCTTTAGCCACATTAGATTCAAATGTCATCTCTGAGGTCATCACTGCTACTTCCTCTGTATACACTATGGAAAGAGAGTGGTACTTTTAGAGGGCGATTTCTGCCCTTCATATCAAATGCTTATCATCACATGGATCCCTCATTTCTCAGAGGTGCTAGCTCTCTTTGCAGAGTACAATGGAGTCTAGAGTTAGGTGAGGTAAATTCAACCTGTAAAAATCAGGTAACCTCATACCTTGTGACATTTTTTTTTATCCACGGATTAAACACTTAAGTTTTCAATATGATTCATAGTGCTTATACATCAGATAGTCCCCCAAAGAGTCAGTATTTTTTCTGTAGATCTTTCATCTGTTTGATAAGCACACATTAAAGCCCATGGTGATGCAATTTCTAGACTTTTAATGCCAGAGTTGAGATGTGCAACAATGTACATAATCTCTATCATTTTAAATAGCTGTCCCTTTCCTGTCTAAGCACTACATGAAAACCCAGAGGCAGACAGCAAAATGCATTTCTTTCCTCTTGGTCAAATTTCAAATCAGAAAAATACTAATATGCTGTGTAAATACTACTGGTTGGTTGACTGAGATAGAAATCTTACCACAAAGGAGGATCCTAGTGGGTTTCTGGCCAAAAGCTCTCTAGGATCAGACTGCAAAGAAAGTTTGCTCTGCTAGTGCCTGACGGTGAAACGCGATTCTGTTTAACGTGGCATGACTATAGCTGCACTGTGGGAGATTGTAGGCAATGAGAAAAGTCCCAACAAAGGGCTCTGCTGCAAAGAACAGAGGACTGATTTTCACAGAACAAATCTTTGATGATGAGGTATGGGAACCATGCTGTACCAGTAATAATCTTCCCATAAATGGCAGAAAATTGCTACAGTTCAACATGGAGATAGAGTTTCACAGTATCCAGGCTCTGCTCAGATGGAAGTAAGTTATGATGTTTCCTTGCTATCTAGCCAGAAATTGTGAATATGTCCACCAAAATTCATGGTTTCCCATTCTAATGATATCCCTCTCTTCCAAAAGCTACAGCTACNACTGCTCTTGATGCAGCCCAGCACACAGTTGCTGTCTGGGCTGCACTCACACTGCAGCCTCATCTTGAGCTTTTCATCACCCCAGACCCCCAGGGCCTTTTCCTCAGGGCTGCTCTCAGCCATTCCCCACCCAGCCTGGAGTTGTGCTTGGAATTGTGCCTACCCAGGTGCAGGACCTTACACTTGGCCTTGTTGAATGTCATGAGGTTGGCCTGGGCACACCTCTCCAGCCTGTCCAGGTCCCTCTGGATGGATCCCTGCCCTCTGGCAAGTCAACTGTGCCACACAGCTTGGTGTCATCTGCAAACTTGCTGAGGGTGCACTGATTCCTCTGTCCATGTCACTGACAAAGATGTTAAACAGCACTGGTGCCAGAACTGACCCCTGAGGGACGCCACTTGTCACTGGTCTCCAGGTGGACATTGTGCCCTTGATCACCACTCTCTGCATGTGACCATCCAGCCAATTCCTTATTCAGCGAGTGGTCCATCCATGACTCTGACTCGTGTATTTTCTTCCCATGAAATCAAGAGGCAGTAGAGGGTTGCTGTGTTTAGAGACAGTCACTAAAGTTTCATCACATCAGCAAATCAAAATAGTTCTCCCCCCTCACCATAAATGTTCCAATCTAAACTGTTCTGACATCCATAACCAGAAAATGCCTAAACAAATGGGCTTAAAATTAAATGTGGCTAAAGAAGATGTAACAGTAACTCTTTTTCACCAGAAGCATATTGGTTAATGCAGCCACTGGGAACACCAATTGGATTTCACCTTTCATTACAGAATAACCACAGATGCACTGTCCAAAAAGCAAAGAAGAATGAGTACAAATTAACGACAGAGTTGTGAGTGCATTCATTAGGGAGAATGGACAGATGTGTAAGAGTTTATCTCCTGTCAACTACTCAATATAAAGTATTTAAATATTCAGTAGTTTTAGGATTAGTCAGCAAAAATCTTCTCCCAGGTGAACATTTAAATTACTATGTGACAAGGTCACTCCCATACACCGACCCAATGATTAATTATTTCCAAATGAAGCAAGGCAGCAAAATGCATCAAATAAGGCACAACACCAGGAATTTAGGAATCTGATGTTCAGAAGTGAAAGAAAATTCTTCAAGCTAATCAGCCAAAGAATGCACCTGAACCCACACCTTTGTCTCTTGTATGCTGCCCGAGCACTCTAATTAAGAGAACATAGGCACTGTGTTATGAATATTCAAATTTGATATTCAGTAAATATTAAAACTTTATTAACACGAATTCCCACGCCAAACAAATACACACCCCTAAATAGTGAACTATTTACAATTTACCAAAGTCCAAATACCCAGTCGGGAATCATTTACACAAAGGCATAAAGGAAGACCCCTTTAAAGTAATTTAGGGAAGGAATAAAGAGATGCAAATATCCAAGGGTGAGGAGTGGCAATCACTGCTGCCAGCCACAAAATGGATTCCCTTTGCCCTGGGCAGGGCGGTTGGAGGGAAAACCAGAGACTCCAATAGATTTAGTAGCCACATTTACACACCGATCAGCGCTGAAATGATAAACGAGGAAGTTACAAATCCAATTTTATGCTCTGGATGCAACCACGAGGCAGAGAGGGTAGCAGAGCCTGAACATGCTGCTGAAAACCAAAACAAAGCCCGGCAGGGAGCCACGTGTCCCCCCGGGGCTAGCCTGCAATACCCACCGGAGGAGGAGGAGCATAGCCCAGAAGCAAGTGAGGTCAAGCCCCTCCAGAGCAAAACCCCTTCAATTGCTCCTCGAGGCAAAATAGACCACTGGCAGGAGAGAATTTGAAACCCAGCCAAACAGACAGGGTATCAGCATTGCAAGCAAATGCTCAGGGTCCGTTTTGCCCCAGCAGGACACACTGTTACTTTTGACTACATTCTGTAAGAAAGAGTTTGCTTGTGTATCCAGCTCCAGAACAGGACTTAAGATCATGACTTTAGAGCAGAGAAAGGTGTCTACATGCTTAATTTTCTTGCGGCAATGTGATCTTGGACAAACTGACTCTTGCATTGGTTTGTTCGACTAACCTAATCCCAAGTAGTGTATTTTCTTTCATATACTCCATTCTTAAGTAACAACATCTCAGCTGTCAGACAAGAATACACCTAGATTCCTCTGTAGCTCTACTTTTTGTTGCTGTGATAACTTCTACTTAGATAGTATCTGCTGAGAGATCTTTATTCTGGCCAGTTAGTACTTAAAGAGGCCTATAAGAAAGATGAGGACAAACTTTTAGTAAGGTCTGTAGCAACAGGACAAGGGTGATGGGTTTAAACTAAAAGAGAGGATGTTTAGACTAGGTAGAAGGAAGATTTATTTTTTTTTACACTGAGTGTGGTGAGACACTGTCCCAGGTTGCCCAGAGAGGTGGTAGAAGCCCATCTTCTGAAACATTTCGGGTCAGGAAAGATTTATTTTTTTTTTACACTGAGTGTGGTGAGACACTGTCCCAGGTTGCCCAGAGAGGTGGTAGAAGCCCATTCTCTGAAACATTTCGGGTCAGGTTGGACAGATCTGTGAGTAACCTGATCTAGTTGCAGGTGTTCCTGCTCACCACATGATGGCTGGGCTAATGACCTTTATGGATCCCTTCCAATCAAAAGCTTTCTGTGAAAAATGTTCTCTTTCTATTTTAATCTCGGAAAATTTTAGAAGGGTGTCATAAATGTCAAAGTGCTGGAAGGCAGCAAAAATCAGCACTTCCAACAGGCCAAAAGCCTTATTTAAGACAAGAAATGTAGGTCACACACCAGTCCTAGCAGAGCACAACCTTTGCTACCTGCTAATTTGAAACTTAATTCAGATGACAACAGAAGAATAGCAGAAACACTTATTACAAGAGTTGCTGCACAGCAAGATCTGCCTTAGAGACTGTAGATTACCTGAAATGGAAATGACATAGACTATGACACTAAGTCTCATCTGGAGTACCATGGGGTTTTATAATTATTTCACACAGTTCACTACTATGCATTTCTTAAGAAAATTACTAACATTCTGTCTCCTCCAAAAAGGAACAGAAGTCAAGTGAATCAATGAAGGCTTTACACTGGATAAAGGGCATGGGGGAAGCCCCTAGTGACTTTTCCTAGATGCCACACCTGCAGCCCCCCTGCCACCAAAACTTGCCATGTAGACCCAATGCAGACAGGGAATGCTTAACGTTGATTTTCACAATAGTTTGTCATTCTGAAAAAAGTACTGAAAATTAGAAAACCCAAGGACTCAGAAACCTTTCTCTCTTTGTGGCATTAAATATAGCAAACACCTTCAGTAATAAATACTTTTCAGCATATTTGGGAATTGCAAAGATACAAAAGGCCAAGTGGAAAGTAGGTCTGTAAGTATTAAAATACGATAATTAAAACCAGTTATTTCCCTAGGTTATATAATGGAACTATAACACTTAAAGAGAAACATTGATATATAATTAAAACTGGATTATTAATGAAATGTGTTAATAAAATTTGAATGACTGACAGAAATTCTCCTGGTCTTTCTTTTTTTAATATACATACATATACATTTTTTTTCAAAACTATGTATTAATGATAGGGAAAGAAGAACAATTTTTTTCAAATACAATAAGTACAATTTAAAGCAATCTAAAGCTGAAAAGATTTTGAGGAAGTTCAGGTCTCCATCTGAGAAAAAATCAGAACTTTAAATTGCTTGCCATAGCATAACATAAACTTTTATAATAGAAATTATCCAGTTCATAAACTTCTTTAGCTAAACACCTGCAAGAATCTTACAGTTGCTGCTTTAGAATTACTGAGCAAAAAGTTCTTCTCGGCATCAATAAAACATATTTTAGCCAAATATTTATTAAACTCTCTTCCAGTAAAAACCTGAGAGGGTATAAGGACGTGACAGAATCCTCCAAGAACTGGGCTCCCATGTCACGACTCAGATTATTGTAAAGGATATTAAATAACCTGACAAATGTCATTATCAGTGGCAAAAGAAACTTGATCACTCTGCATGATGAAGGCATGTCCAGAAGAAATACAATCGCTATACCCTCATTTTCATTATCATTTTCACTATCACTTCCGTTACACAATACACTGGCAAGCAAACACTTCCACTCTGTGCTGAAAATGGAACTGCAGAAACCTGGCTAGCAGGAGGCATTGTTGTCCTGGTAGGGCATAAATCCTGCCAGGCTGGTTTAACCCTTGCTCTCCTCCTCCCGTTGTGGGTCCAGGAGTTGTAGTAGATTGAGCAAACAAAGCCTTGAGGCTAGGAGCTTAGCACCATGTGTCAGGTGTCTGGTGCTACCCCTCAACATGCCTATGTGGTCACACGAGGCATAAAGCTTTGAATTCATTGGGCAGAACAATGATGCTAGTGTCTGTTGGTCAGTTTCATTTTCAAAATGATGTATTTAATAGGGGGTGATTCAGAAACCGCCTTTCTACACCGACCGCCTTTCTACACCGACCGCCTTTCTACACCGACCGCCTTTCTACACCGACCACCTTTCTGCACTGACCGCCTTTCTGCACCAAACACCTTTCTACACCGACTGCCTTTGCACGCCGACTGCCTTTGTACACCAACCGCCTGTCTACACCGACCGCCTTTCTGCACCGACCGCCTTTCTACACCAACCGCCTTTCTGCACCAACCGCCTTTCTACACCAACCGCCTTTCTACACCGACCGCCTTGCTACACTGATGGCCTTTCTACACTGACTGCCTTTCTGCACCAACTGCCTTTCTGCACTGACCCTCTGCAGGAGCAGTACCTCATTAGTGGCTCATTAACTGGGATCGTTGCGGCCATGTGTTTGTAGCTTACATTGGTGGCTCAGCAGCAACTCAGCTCTTCTCTCCTCCCCTCTACCTGGAATATTTTTATTTTATCATGGGATCATTATGGTGAGTTTTGGAAGCCTCCTTGTACAGTAAACTCATTTAGGGACCAAGGCGTTGTGAATACATCTGCTAGAGTTGATGTTAAGATTCTGTAGCACAGTTAGAATTTTTCCTGTTTTCACCTTCCTATTTGCCAAGTTCTGATTGTTTAAACTGATTAATTCTGTGTTCATAAATGTCCTTTGTGCAACTACGTCCTGTCAACTGAAAATACAAAGAATCTCAGGGAATTTTCCCAATTTTAAAAATATTAACAATAAAAAATAATATTCATATGGAAATTAATAATCAATTGTGCACCCACTCTAGCTTTGCTTACCATCTGTTGAGCATCCACTGGTGCCATCACTTGAACAGTAACGCATTTCAATCCTCTGCCTTCCCACCTCTAACAAATTTGGGTCAGGCAAACGGGCTTTGCAGGTATATCGGAAACGTTGTTCGTAGTGGCCACCGTTGTCTGAAATATTGACCGGGGTCCAAGGTGTCCAAGGAGTTGTCTTTTTTAACTCTGGACAGGTATTGGTGTTACAAGGCTGATACTCCTGAAAGAAAATAGCCATAATGAACACAATCTTTAAATGCTGCTTTAAAGGAAAAGCAACAAACCCTCAAAACAGACAAAAAGCAAACCAAGGAAAAAGCTTCTGATATTTTCCCAGTATTTTGCACAGCAGTGATCATCAATACACTTTTAATTTCAATCTCAAAAGCATTTTTCTCTGCTTCTAGGCAAGCAGAGTCTCACACTGCCAAAAGCAATAATAATATAATAAACAAGATCTATTGCATCCATAAAAACACTTAGCTGAACACTATATCATGATAAAGAGCATCCCTTATAAATTAATAGTCCAAAATAAGGTGTAACAAAATAAGTTAAAGCTTTTAATTCAGAGGAATTCTGGTAAACTGCAGGTAGAAGACACAAACCAGCAAATAGTTCTTTGGTAAAATCTAGTGGCATACAAATAATGATCCACTGTCCATTTTGTATAGTGCCTACATATTGTTAGGGGACAAGGGACAAAAAATGTTGTCTGTTACAGAATCTGGCTCCCTGGGTGCATATTAGCCATAGCTTCAGCACTGCTCAATCTGTAATGAGAAGCAAATTCCCCATAGACAGATTGGGCTACTGTTCACTATTCAAGGCTATGTGAAGTCCTTTCCTACCTTAAAACCTGGTGATCACTACAATGGTGACCACAGGAGTTACACTCAGGGACCATTCCTGTAGAGAACAGAGGACTGGACCAACCTTTCTGGGATCTGAGTTTCAGCCTTGACTGAAACTGGATCAGAAGACAGTAAACAGCAACAAAACTATCTGGTCCTGTGCACATAGAGTCATAGAATCAACCAGGTTGGAAGAGACCTCCAAGCTCATCCAGCCCAACCTATCACCAAGCCCTAGCCAATTAACCAGACCATGGCACTAAGTGCCCCATCCAGGCTTTCCTTGAACACCTCCAGGGACAGCGACTCCAACACCTCCCTGGGCAGCCCATTCCAATGCCAATCACTCTCTCTGTCAAGAACTTCCTCCTAATATCCAGCCTAGACCTCCCCTGGCACAACTTGAGACTGTGTCCCCTTGTTCTGTTGCTGGGTGCCTGGGAGAAGAGACCAAACCCACCTGACAACAACCTCCTTTCAGGTAGTTGTAGAGAGCAATGAGGTCTGCCATGAGCCTCCTCTTCTCCAGGCTGCACACCCCCAGCTCCCTCAGCCTCTCCTCATAGAGCTTTATGAGTGTACACTACAGAGCAGCTCTTCAGACCAAGTAATTTTTTCATAACTGCTGAAGGCAGATGTTTAAATCATTTATGTTGTAGACTGAGGACTGAACACGTACAATTGTTCTCACAGCACATGAACTGTAAAAAGGACATCATAAAATTAACAGATCCCAGCAACAGCCAGAACCACCCTGCTTGCTATCCCATCTGGCTCTTGACTGCCATTCCAGCAGCCAGATTACAGTGCATCTGTTAGCAAGAGCACTGTCTTTCCCTCTCTTTATTTTTACTGGTGTTTAGCACTGGTAAGCCTACCACCTCCCCACATCAGCTGTTCCACTATTTAGCAATTCTCAAAAGATAACAGATTGCAAGTTAAGGGAAAGCTGCATTTTCCCCTTAAGGTGATTTTCCAATCACTGAATTTCTCTATGCCTTTATCAATGACACTGAATGTGTTCCTTGTCCTGCACCTACAAGCAATTTTTTTTATGCCCAAGTACCCATATATAATGAAAAACTAAGCTGAACTTCTTAAAGCTACCTAGAATTTAGAACCTAATCTCCAAGTCCTGTGCATTTCTGTGTCTTCCTTTTGTTCCATTTCCTTATTTTCCTTACACCAAAATTTGGTACTCTAGAAGCAGTCTTATCAATACAGCATGGAAAAAAAAATCATGAGCCTGTTCCACTTGACAGTCTGACTCTAATGCATGCATTAGGGCTTTTCCCTTCCACAGCATTGCACAGAGGTTAAGGAGAGCCAATTACCTGTGATAACCTGCCCTTCTCTAAATCACAGCTTTACAACTACATATAGTTTCCTGCCCCACACAAGAGGCTGGTGTTTAGCAATACCAAAGTGCATTTCATTACCTGCTACAATTATCTAGTATATTATTTGCTACATTGACAGTCTCAGTCATGCTCTAGATGCACTAAGGATGTCTTTACATCACTTTGCAGACTGTTGAGAAAAATGTCAACTGCTACTGACCCAAGAACTGATTCCAGGCAGACCCTGCTAGACACATCCCAGTCACTTATATGTCAATTAACACCACATTTTTCAATTTGTCAGTGAGCCAACATTTAATCCATCTACTATTTGCTATGTATTTCTGCTTTATATATCCAAGTATTTTCTGCTGCAAAGTCAAATGTCTTGGAAAAATTCAGTGACAGTCTGGGAGAAGTGCTGTATCACTTCCAAACATCTTGAAACATGAGCTTTTCTAGTAGCCTGTTAGCAGGAATAATTCAATCAGGACACCAGCCACTACAATGTGTTTTTCAATACAGTCACAGTGGTCTAAAAGTTTCAGTTCCTCATTTGCTGTTGATTTTTTTTTGTGTGTTGGTATTTACCAACCAAAAATAAAAGCTGCTAGAAATG
>WBNM01010681.1:250-18750 GCA_013399055.1 Ramphastos sulfuratus | reverse complement strand
CTAGTGGGAAGTGTCCCTGCCATAGGCTGCATCTAGTTTGGAACTAGATAATCTTTAAGATCCCTTCCAACCTAAACCATTCTATGATTCTGTGATTTGTTATTCCTGCCAGTTTGCTAACAAATAAAGAGTAAGAGCTGCAATTAACATTTACGGGTATGCCTCTAGAGCAGACATAATTCTGAGGTAATTTTGTACAGAAACAAAACTTGCTATCTGTGATGAAGCATTCTTTGTCTGACCCTGAAACTCAACTCCTAGGAACAGCATTTTAAAGAATCCTTTAAAAGTAATTTTAACAAGCCTTGGACTGATGACAGAACATGTGGAATGGTCACACAAAAAAATTAAATATCATTAGTGAAATACTGTTCAGCCTCTTTTCTGTAATTTATGCCTAATTTTAGCCTGTTTCCAGATAATTATTGTAATTGCTGTACAATTTTTCAAGAAAAGGTAAACAGGTCTCTCATGTGATGGAACTGTGATCTCTTTTGCTTACCTTTTCAGAGAATGCCACAGTGGAAAGAGATTAATGGTCATCTATGAGCCTCAGTGACCAGATACTTTCCAAAATATTGGAGTTGCTCTAGGTTACCACCAGCACCAAATAGGTGAAAATCCAGGCCGGGGACTGCCACTGAATGATGATATCCAGCTGAAAAAAAATTGCATCTATCCATTTTTATGTGAGCTTGATTGTTATCAATATCACTTTTCTGAATTCTTATTCATACTTTTTTGCAGGCCTTGCTGCTGCAGCTACTGATTTATCTTTCAAGACTGCCAGAAGGAAAACACTATCAGTGCTAAAAGGACAAATTCAGATCATAAATTGCTAATATCAAGTATTATTGGTATTTGGTTTCTTCTTGGTAGAAGATGGAGGATGGAAAAAAAAAAAGACAAAGAATATAGTGATCCCTTTTCTGCCTCTGAAGAGAGGCAGAAAAAAAAACTTTCATGATGGACAGCATTTGCTTGCAGTTGTGAATCAATAATTGTAGATATGAGATAGACATGTGTCTGTTAAGAATTTGTTTTTAATATAATGAATCAATATACAAACAACAGTATAAAAAACAATGTAAACTGTTCAAAGAAAAAGAAGCTGAACTTCTCTTGGAATACAATTTTGAGGAACACAAATGAAATAGCTGTTTAGCTATTGTGTTTAGAGCTTGAAGTGGCTTTTTAGTTAAGTACTGAAATTTTCTATTCTATGTTAGAAAGTAACCAAAATTGTTTTTTAAAGTGCCATCTTGTGGCAAGCAGAAAACCCTGCCTGCAATAGAGGGCTTTTCATTGTGTACTCCCTGCTTGGGTGTGGGAGCAGCACAAAAGAATTTTACAGTGAGCAATCTTGAAGCTATAGTATCGTTATGAATAGGGTTTCTATGGAATTGTAAAATGGAAACTTCTCCCTATTTTAAACATGAGACTTTTGCTTTATGCCCACGTTAAATGCAATTCATGAGTAAGTGTTAGGAACGATCTCTTTTCTTATTTTTTCCCCCCATGTAAGTTTAAACACAAGAAGTGCAGTTGATCTATGTCATTCAAAGCCTAGTTGAAACTAGAATATTCATTTTTTATTTATGTACAACAGACTAATTCAATTGTTGAATACTATTTAATTTTATTTCATTCTTTGTTTTTCACTATACTGCTCATACTGAGAAGTGGTCCTGTATGTTGGTTTGTAGAAGGTGTTAAAAAGATACAAAATTGCTTTAGGCTTTAGGTGCAATCATACTGTTTGGGTCTACTGATTTTTTATTGTTTGTTTGTTCCTAGCATATTGCTTGGTAGTCTAGATCATATAAATTGTGTGGGGTGGTTTTGGTTTGGGTTTTTTTTGTTTGTTTGGGGTTTGCTGGGGTTTTTTTTTTTTTGTTGTTGTTGTTTGGCAGGGGTTTTTTTTGTTTGTTTTGTTTTTGGTTGGTTGGTTTTGTGGGATTTTTTTGTTTGTTTGTTAGTTTGTTTTCCCCTGCAAACTTCAAGATTAATAGCCTGAGATCATTTTAGCAGCAGCACAATTTTCAGCTTATAAACAAGGATTTTCTCCCTCCTTCTCTTTCTCCCTTGAGATTTTTTCCTTTGGAAAAAATTTCTTCAGCTCAAGGCCTTTTATCCATACCAGTAGTTTTCAAAAATCCAGCCTTTCTGAATTGAAGGAAAATAAAGCTCAGCACCAGTAGGAAGCAGACAGGCTGTGTAGACCGCTTAAAATCTTCTAGAGCAGTCATCTTTTGACTAGTTCAGCCTTTAATTAAGGGTGTTTAGTTCTGCAGAATTGTATCTATATTTTCTGCTGTTTCCTTTACCTCAAGCAAAGGACCAAGGGTTTCTGTTGTACTAAACAGGGTCACTGAGTTCATCAAGATACCAGTCCTATTCCTTGAAAAGATATTAATAGTTATGAAATTGAAATCCATTCTTGTCGCATTGCCAAAGATCAGTTTCCATGCACGTGCAAAGCTAGCTTGCTGTAAAATTGCTGTTTAGATACCTTCTTTTGTCCCCAGCATTTACTGGATGAAGGTGGGAAAAAAAAAAGTTGCATGTAGTTGTAATTGTCAGTGGCTTACCTTAGATATCTGTGGACACTGAGACTGGAATTGGCAGGATGACAAAAATCAATGTACACTGTGCTGTTACGGTTTAGTGCAATGGCTAACTTGCCTGCTCCCCCAGCACAAGTGAGAGAAAGAGTAACATGCAAAACTCAGGCCTGAGATAAAGAGATAAGAGTTTAATATAATGTAAGATATCATAAACACAATGTGTAATTACCTTAGCTGATAGTCTAATTCATCTAACAATACAATACATGATTACCTTAGCTCAGCTTATTTGCAGAAAAAGAGCAGTGAACTATATAAGGGGAAAAGAAAGTAACATAAAACAGAAAACCAAAACCAACAGTTACCCCACTCTCACTTGTTCCACTGCCATGTCCTAGAGAAGAGCCAATACCCAAGAAGCTGGAACCCAGAAACAGCAACTGGAACAGGAAACCTCTCGTGTTGCAATCTGAACTTCGAGCCCCATAATGCTCTGCTCCAGTTAGCACTTTGATCTTTTATGCTGGCATGACTGCAGCATGGTATGAATAACAGCAGCAGGTTCAACTCAATTCATGAAAACTGTATATTTAAAAATCTACACAGAGATCAACCCAAGGCTTATTTTAGTTGAAACTGTGCTATTTTAGGTCTCTCCAGTGGGCAGCAAGAAGCAACTATTGAATGTCATTTCCCTTTACCATAAAACAGCACCTGATCAAAGCATCTGCTACAGGCAACATTTCATTCTAAATTGGAGGTTAAGTGATGTTAAGTTGAAATTAATTTTTGAGAAAGAAGGTTCATATATCTTATTTCAAATTAATGTTTGGAAAATAATAATCTAAGTTTCAGTCAGACTTCCATGCAAAATTATTATTTTTATAAACAAAGGTTTAGATGTGAGGCATTTTTTTGACAATAAAAATATTAAGATGACAAACAGAAAACATTTAAAGAATAAATCTTGGTTTGGAAGACATTCCAATTTCATGTCAACGTAAAGCTATTATTAACCAGTATTAAAGCTATTATTAACCAGTATCGAGCCCTTCCACACACAGGAGAGGTAATACTTCTGAGGTTAGAAATGTTTTTCTAAGTTGCTGTAAAGGGTTAACCCTCCTGGGTTGGGGGAGTGGTCTGAATTTGACCCCAAGTCTGTTTGACCCCAGGTGTGTAGTGTTTAGCCCACTCTCACTTCCTGTCTGGACCCCCTATATAAACAGAGGAACTTCCTGTTTCTCTCTCCTGGCCTGCCTACCTGCCTGATAGCACCACCTGCTGCTCCTGTCTTACCACGTGGCCATTTTCTACCACATGTGGACATCCCTTCCTGAATTTACTTTTATTTTTTGTTATTATTTTTGTTGTACATATATATATTTTGTATCTTGTTTTTTCCCTTCCCTATACCTATTTGTAACTGCTCAACCTTAAATACCTTTTGTTTATTGTTAAAGTTTTTTTTTTTCTTTTAACTTCCAAACTGAAGCAAGACTGTTCTTTGAGTGTTTTACCCCTTCTGTCTCTACATCTAATTTCCTTCTTTCCAAAAATGGAGGGAGAGTGGAAGGCATCCTAGTATTATTGTATTGGTTTCTGTTAGCTAGGGGAAGACATCCTAGTATTATTGTCCTGGTTTCTGTTAGCTATATTTCAAGTCCCTTGGGAAGCTTAAACTCAAACGAATACAGTTGCAAAAATATTTCAGCTTTGTATCAAAAGCAGAGTCATACAAGTTATAATTTTACTGCACACCATTAAGAGATTAACTGCACAGTCTAATCACTCACCACTAAATACTTCAATCTACCTTTGACAAATCTTTTCTTTCATGTAGAAATATCAGTTTGTAAGGAATGTTTTCACCAGAAGCTACCTTTTTTTGTAGGCAGTTAACTTAAGCAATCTGGTAAACTTTCAGGATACATGGTACATTGAACAAACCATGCTACATCATATGACCAACTATGTGCTGTTTTCACACTAGTATTACATTGGTTGCTTAAGATGTTAAATTTTATGCATGTTTGCAATCATTTTTTTTTTATTCCCATATTAACTTGCATGAAAAACTTCACATAGAAATAGAAATTTGTGTTACTAAAGTGCAGGGGAAGAGGGGAGATATCACTGAACTGTTTTGTTTCCTCTCACCTCTCAGGTTTTTCTGAAGGCTATCCTTATTCTTCAATTTTTTTTTTCCAGTATTCTCCTAGGAGTGATGACTGTACATGCAATGTGGTTTTGTGCATCAACATCACTGTTGAAATAACTAAATAAGCATAATTCAGTAATTCTGAGTAGTAAATTCTGCTAGTAAAGGGCTACAGGGACTACCTGTATAGCCCTGGTAGTTTTTTCAGTACTGTATCACCATCTACTTAACTCTATTCAGTCTGGGGATCCGATTCCAATTTCTAACTTTTCAGGTTTGAGCACATGGCACTTTATCAAATGCTTCATCATCAGTATAATCCCTAAACAAAATCTTTAAATTGTCTTATCAAAGAAAGCTATTGCTATACCCAGCATACTTTAGTACCTCATTAAAGTATCTGTGATGTAGTTAGTTCCAATTGTATTTTTTTTTAAAAAATCCTGTGCTGTTGAGTCTAAATCATTAAACTTATCATTTCACAGAACATTTTTACTTTCCCTTCACCATAAACTATTTCAGCTCCAAATTGCACAATACTTTGGCTGATCTGATGGAATTATTAAAATACATTACAGAGATACTTACAGTTTCCTATGTAATTTTTAGGTTCTTTGATGGAAATTACCTGCTGACTTCATGCAGGTGCATTGTTTAGTTTCTCTCTTGTAGGGCAATTTCTGTCTCTTATCCCATAAGCCTTAAGCTCTTGCTGTACAAGATCAGCATAGTTTGTCTTACTCAAATCTGAGGTCAACCATCACTGACACAGAAAAATGTGTCTTGATCATGCTAATGTTTCTCAGAAAAAATCTACCTTGCTTCCATTGTTTCTGTGTTGCAGCTCTAAACAGCATGCAGGTCTCCTCATTCTCTGAACCACAAGACTTACAGCCTGCTCAAAGCTTGAGTATATGCTCTTGGTTATATGTCTTTAATAGCTAATGTCCTCTTCACAAGATGTAATTTTGCCATGCTGTTTTCCTTCTACTATCAAAAGTTCTGTATGCTTTTTTTCCCATCCACTGAAGTAAAAAACAAAACAAATGAACAAAAATTTAGAAAGGAAATTCTATCANCTAGTAGCTCGTGACCCTACAATCTTAGTTTCATAAATGAGTCAAATGAGTCACAAAGGTAAAAATATGCTATCTAAGAACATTCAGCAGGTCAGCAAGAGAGCTAAGAATAAAATCCATGTCTCTTGACCCCAATCCGAAGTACATTGGATCAACCTGCTTTAATCCACTGACATTGCTAAAGTGGAGGACTTGTTACACTGCTGCTCAGTACAAGCAAGAATGGCAGAAACAGACATTGAAGTTGAAAATCAAAGTGTACCTGAATTACCAGTTTGGTATACTAGAAGAGGAATAGAGCCAAGAGCACAACTTCAAAGACCTTTGTCTAATTTATTTTTTATGCTGTGGGAGCCACAGATGAAAGTTTTCTTCCTAAAATCAGCTACATGTGTAAATTAATGTTGTTATCTGTGCGCCGTGCTTGGTGAGATTGGATAAGATAATAACCAATCTTCCACTTACTTAACCAATAGTATGTGGAATCTTAGAACGCTTTGGGTTGCAAAACACCTTTAAAAGTCATCTAGTGCAACTTCATTGTAGTGACATGTTTAGATAGGTCAGGTTGCTCAGATGCCCTGGCCTTGAGTGATTCCGGGAATGGGGCATCTATCATGTCTTTGGAACATCTGTTTGTGTGTTTCACCACCTTCATTGTAAAAACAAAACAAAAAAACATCTTGTATCTAGCTTAAATCTGCCCTTTTTTCATTTAAAGTAATTACCATTTGTCCTACTGCAACTTCCAGAAAACCGTCCCTATCTTTCTTACAAGCTCCCTGTAAGTATTGCAAGGCCAGCAACAAAGGCCTCCCTGGAGCCTTCTATTCTCCAGGCTTAATCATCCCAACTTTCTCAGCTTTTCTTCATAGAAGAGGTGTTCCAACTCTCAGATTGTTTATGTGGGCCTCCTCTAGACCCGTTCCAACAGGTCTATGTCTTTCTTGTGCTCCAGACTCCAGAACTGGACTCAGTACTCAGTGAAGTCTCTCCAGAGCTAAGTAATGCAGTCTAGGTCAACCTGCTGGCTACACTTCTTGTGATGAAACTTAGGATATGGTTGGCCTTCTGGGCTGCAAATGCACATTGCCAGCTCATGTCCAGCTTTTCATGCATCACTACCTCCAAGTTCTTCCCTGCAGGGCTGGTCTCTATCACACCATCCCTCAACCTGTACTGAGGATTACTGTGACTCAGTGCAGGACCTTGCGTTTGGTCTTGTTGAATCTCATGAACTTCACATGGGCCTATCTCAAGACTTTCCAGATCCTTCTGGATGGGATCCTATCCCTCAGGTGTCAGCTGCACCATAGTTGTCTGCAAACTTGCTGAACGTGCACTCGATCCCATAGTGTATATCACTGAGGAAGGTATTAACCAGCACTTGTCCAGTACGGACTGTGGTGACAGTAGAGACACCATCTGCCACTGCTCTCCATCTGGACATTGAGCCTTTGTCCACTACCTCCTGGATGTGACCATCAAATCAATTCCTTAACCACCAAACAGTCCACCCATCAAGTCCATACATCTCCAGTTTAGGGAGCAGTATTTTGTGGGGAATGCTCCAAAGGCCCTATGGAAGTCCAGATAGGTGACATCTGTTGGTCTTCCTTTGTCCACTGATGTAGTCACTCCATTGCAGAAAGCCACTCGGTAAATCAGGTAGGATTTGCCCTTGGTAAAGGCTGGCTCTCTCAGACCATCTCCTTATTTCCTCTGTGTGCCCTAGCATACCTTCTAGGAGGATCTGTTCTATCATGTTCACAGGCACAGTGGTAAGGCTTCCAGATTGGTTGTCAGACAGATACTTATCTTTATATTTACTTCATTCTCAATCTATAAGTTACTTATTTCCTTGCAAATGAGTAAGTGTGCTTTAAGGCACACCTGGTACTCAACTGAAAACACTAAGGTTAATATGGCATATAGAGGCATGCAACCCTTGCTCTTTCCTGGGAATGACTAGGAAAACTGCCTCAGACGGAAAGAGCTGAATGCAAATTACTTGCATTTCTGTTGACGCTGAGGTCAGATAGAAAGAGAGTCAAGAGAAAGATTGAATTTATAGCTTGGCAATTAGAGAGTTGAGAAGATGACGTCGGATTCAATAGCCTGAATCGAGGAACATTTATATATCTCAGCTAATGACTCCTAAATGAGATTCAATAAGCCCTCATAGGAAGACGGTCAGATGATTTATTGGTGCCCAGTTATGATGAGGCTTGACACCAGATTCCTCAAGCCCCACCTCAGGCTGTAAGGGCAGTGCCAGTTTGTTGCTCTTTGACTGGCTCATGTTGAATAAATTCAACTGCAGCTCCATATGAGTGTTTTTCCCAGTCTATTCTGCAGCCTGATCCTTAGGGCCTTCTCTCAAAGTAAAAGATATGTGGGTTTAAACTTTTTGCTGATGAGAACTGAAGCAAGGTCTGTCATTGCTAGGGAGAATCCCTCTGCCATGGGGATAGCAGAAGAGAGAAAGTGAGTGAAAGAGTGACAAATCTAAGTAGAAATGAAATTAAAGCTGCTCCCTACCATCCTTTCAAATGGATGCATCCTTCAGCAGCTGTGCTTGAATATAAATGTCCAATTGCTGCAATGGCTTCTCGGAGGTGAACCTCATTTCACAGATCCCTCTAAGAGTAGCAATGAGCTCAAGATTATATTCTATGAATAAAATTATTTTTTTCAAGCACTCTGCAGCTTTCAGCATTCCCTTGTGCCCTGCCTAGCTATTTCAAAATGTGTTTCTGCTTGCCAAGCCAAGGTCTTACTCATAATTTGGATGCTTCTGTCCTATTCTAGACTTGACATTTTCACAAAGTAACTTGTAAAAGAACTCTGGTTATAAAAGCTAGATGAAATGGGGTCATGTTGGCTATTGGTAAGTGAACTAAATTTTACCAGAGTATACAGCAATGTACATGAAAAATACTTGCAGGTGAGCCCTGAAGAGTTAATGGAATTGTATTAAAATGAAGACAGAATTAGCATTGTGAAGGTGACTTACTGATGCCTAGGATACATGAGAGAGAAGGTAAAGTCTAAAGCAAACATATCAAGACAGCTGTCAGTTTATGCTCTTTATTTTAAAGCAGATAGATGAGTACTATTTATAAAATACAGCAAAATAGACAGTTTTAGTCACATGCAAAAAAGTGCCATCTCTTCAAACAACAGACTGGCTTGGCGTTGGTATGCCATCATAATCATCTGAGTAGTGCTGATACTGGTCAGTAAGAAGAGGCTGGTGCAATTCATCCTTATTTTTCTTGACACGTACAATACATGCAGCAGCAGCAAAGATAATTGCAACAAGAACCAGTGCTGTCACTATTGCAATAGTTATCATCTCGGTAACACGGAGAGCCCTACCTGTAGGAAATAAATCAAAAGAAAAGTTGCCAAAAGTAAATGTCAAGTGTATGGAAAGGCATCAGAGGGATAAACCAAAACTCAATATCCGTCATTATGCAATGCGTATTGAAGCAGAACTAGTTTAAATTTCGATGGGTAGTATTTGTTCCAAAATGTGAAGAACATTTCAGTCTATCATGTTACATGACCTTTTTGCTGTTATCTGATTTATGAGGGATTTGCATTTTCTGTGATGATTTAATGAAGACATATGATAAATGAATAAAGACCTTCTGCAAGGTTTGGATCCAAATAAGAACTCCAAAAATTGAAGTGAATAGTGGGAACTTTATGCAGAAATGGTCTATAACTGGTAGCTGTTTAGCTGTACTAAATCCCAAACACAGATGATCTGTAAAGCCAGGCAGAAGAAGAGAAAAAGATCTCTATGAAGGGATTCAATACTGTTTGTGAAATCTGAAGCAACTTTGTTATATGATGCATAAACTTAAAGGAAGAAAAACAGGATGAAAATAAAAGAGGAAGCATCAAGGTTGGACGGTTTACCTGGCCACTCCACTTCATAGCTGTATCCCAGGTTTTCTGGTGCAGTAACAAACATTTCATTATTGGAAACTGGAGGCCAGAAAGGCACCATATTGTACTGTCGGTTATGTCCAATAGGGGCATTCTCCAGTGGATATGTTGAGATATCTAAATGTGAAAGTCAAACCACACTCATGTAAATAAAACTATTGCATTACTTCATTGCTTTTTTTTTTTTTCCAAAATGACTCAGGATTTTCAGTACTTTAATGTTTTCTGTTGTTGTTGCTGCTGGTGTTTTTTGTTTTGTTTTGTTTCTTTTTTTTCTTTTTCTTTTTTTTGTTGTTCCTAAACTAAGTTAATCTAGAAGGATTGGTTTTCTAGCGTGAAAGATTCAGAATGGAGTAGTGCTCTGCACTATCCAGAAACTAGCCCACTAACAAAACATCTTTTTCTATTTATTTTATTTTTTTTAAAGATAAATTACCAGTGAATTGTAAAACTGTCTGCCTATGTTGAACTTTTCATTTCTTCTTGCATTGAAACAGAGAAATATTTATATATGTAGAGGGCTTGGAAAACCTTTTTGCTACAGTCTAGCTTTGTCTGATTGTAACAGTGATGAAGAGCTCTCTCATGCAGTTAAGGAGGGCAGCTGATATGAACTCTAGTGGAATAACTTGCAAAATTGTAATGAATCAGGAGAAAGTCAGCTGAAGAAAAAATAATCCATCTTGGTAAGATGATGCAAAAGCTAGTGATAGGACATGTAAATGCCACAAGGGGATACAATTGCTCTTTGATAGTTGACACGGGAAAAATACATGAGGAAGGTTGTGTAAACTGCACAAAGACTCAGTTGTACAGCAGCAGCTGTCTTCTGTAGAAGAAAAAAGGGGACTGGATTATCCTAAAAGGAATACAGTTGTTTTGTACAGACTAATGCACAGACATCAGGGTTACCTAGAATTGTATCCCCAGTTCACTGTTGTCAATCTCCTTCATTTTTATTTGTTTTTTTCCTTCTGCTCTTTCCTTTCCTTTTGTCCTTCCCTCCTCCCTTTCCTGCAGTTTCTCCCTTAATTCATTTTTGCTCTTCTTTTCAGAGTTAAAGGCACAAAGGCAGCAAGAGTGACCATCCTTTGAAAAGATATGGAAATGGTCGCGGAATGTGGTAATAAACCACAAAGATGGTCAAGATGAATTGTGGCGGTATGCATGGCATCTGATCTTATTTGACAAAAAGGAAAACAGGTATTTACTCCATACAGCAACTCAGTATTTACACTGTCTTCACTATACAGAGACAATGTATTTGCACGATTTGTTCTCTTGAATCGTGCCTGGTACATCTCGCCAAGTGCCATCCCAGACAATGATTTGAGAATAGATGTTGTTGAGGTGGGGAAGTGAGCTTGCTTGTTTTGTTATTACTTGTTTTTGTTAATCATCACAAAATTGTTTGTGTTGGAAGGGACCTTCAAAGGTCATCTAGTCTGACCTCCCTACAGTGAGCTGGGATACCCTCTGCTAGATCACATTGCTCAGAGGTTTGTCAATTATATTAACTGCTAAAATTCCAGTCTTCTCTCCTAAGCTCAGGGGCATCTTAGTGTCACACTAGAAGATGCTGAACTCTTCTGTCTATAAAGACTGACATCCACCCATCCTGCCTCTGCACATCTTACCTGCAGAATACCTTCTCAGCCACTCATCAAAAACGGCATCTGTAAATGTGTGCAGGAGGACAAAAATGGGATCATTTGGTGATAAATGAGTTTGCCCTCCTGTCCCATTCAAAAATAGATGAGCCAAGTTATGAAGACTTCGAACTGCTGGGTCATATTTCCCTGAAGGATCACTGTATCCTGAATATGCAAACAAAGAAGAACACAAAAAAATATCAGTGAAGATTTTGTGGGGAATTTGGATATCCTTTTTTTTTTTTTTTTTTTTCTTCCCCTCTGAAAGACTGTCATGCTTTTGCAATGCCTTGCTTAACATAAATGAGTAATTATAAATGAGTAATTATAAATGAGCTAATTATATCTACTAGCTGTAATACTCACTAGCATTTGAGAAATGTCCCTAACATGCACAATTTTCAGATTAAAGTAGCCTTTCTAAAAGAACGCTGAGAATGTGGAGTGCAAGGCTGCTGGAATCTAATGCAAAAATGGCCAAATACACTGTATCATAGCCTGAAAATAGAGATATATTTGGAACCTACATATCTTTCAACAGAACTGAATTTGTTGCATTTGTTTTCCGATACCCTGACTTAAGTGTGTATATATTGCCATCTATCCTAATGAGCTAGCTGTTATGTTTCCAGTTATTATTTTCATGTGTACTGCATACACATATGAAAAAGTTTCACATACTCTGTTAGTTGGTTTGTTTTTTTTTTTTGGTTGGTTTTTTGTTGTTCTCTGTTTTTTGGTTTGGTGTTTTTTTTTGTATATGGGGTTTTGTGTGTTTGTTTGTTGGTTGTTTTTTTTCTTCCCAGTGAAGATATCCTGTGTAACTCTGTTAATGTGTAATATTGCATAACCCTTATGTCGATGTCAAGATCTGAAACATCTTGAAAACTTCTGTTTTCAAGCTTTGGCCAAAATTTCCAGAGAAAGGTCTATACAGATAAGTGACTAAAGCCATGTTTAGCTACCTAGATATTGAAAGGCCATTTATCAAACAGGGGAAGCATCCTAAACTTCCATATATACTTAAAATGTTGATGTAGATTCTTGGGTTTATTCTCCAGGAGAAAGAAAACGTAGTAGATGTTCCCCATTGTGAGCGTTACACCTCTTCAAAAGAGCCAGAGGATCTAATGGAATTTGGGCAGAGAGCTGAACTGTTAATTGGTAGTCTTTTCTCATGTATCCTAGTGTTTCGTGTTAAAAAATACGGATTATTGAAGTTCAGAAGCAGTTTACAGGATACTGGCTGAATAGTATGAGTCAAATCTTTAGGCTGGTTTCTGTATTGATGTGTGTGGCTCAGATGCCAGATGACTGAAAATTCAGTTTTAAGCGTGTAAGGCTTGGAAAAGAACAGAGCTACATGGCTCTGAGAGGAGTACTAACAAGACAGCAGTAAATCTTGTATCCAGACCTCAATTACTACTCTCAATACCATGTTGTTAAGTACTACCGATGCTTACAATGTCTTTTGTTTTCTCCTGTTTGTTTTATTTTGAATAGAAGAGTAAATGCTGTGAGCACTTATTTGCCTCATTTAAAGATGCAGCTTGCATCAGTCCACAGACAAGGGATGTCTGTTTTCAGCAACAACAAACTATGACTTGATTGCAGTAACCTGATTTTAGTTTTCACTTGGTATGCTAGTGACAGACTTTAGAGGCTTTCATACATGTAAAGAACTGACATAAGCAATAAAATAATTTAATTTGATCTTATTTCCATTTAATACTTAACTAACACTTCATGCTAAACAAATGTATTCTCAGGGTCCACTAGACTGCCTCCAAACTCACACTTCCAACAGGCAATCCTGCTCATTTGACTATTTGGACTTGTTCCAGATCCTTTAATTTGCTGTGTTTACCTTCTACTGTGTTACGAAAACTATCTGTTGAGTTGGAATAGAAAGGAGGAGTGTCAAATACTCCAACTTCCAAACACTGAGCAACATCCTCAGGCTCTGGGAGACGCTGTACCATAGGCCGTGCAACATTTCCAGCTGGATTTCTTCGGATTGGACCACCCTCAGTACCTGAGGGTGGAGAGAAGAGAGAAAACAATGCAAAGAAAAGCAGTAGGTTACATAAAGCAACTTTCTAATGACTGAACTGTGGAAAAAAAAAGAATCCCTCACAAATAACACTTGAATGAATGGGTCAGTTCCTCATGACAGGCAGAGTCTGAGTCTTCATGGAGTTCTGTGTGCTGGATCTATAAATTTCATTCTGAAAATTGAGATCCTATAAGTACTTTAGAAAACTTTTCCATTGTTTTTCAATGTGATTTCTTCATACAACTTAGGACAAAATTTTTCAGGATGTCCTGTTAGAATAGCTGTGGAAATGATTACAGTTGATTATCTAAGTGGTTTTTTCCCTGTTTTCCCCTTGTATTTCCATTATGACCCTGGGTTGTGGCTTGAAGTAATGAATACACAAATATCTTGCCGGGATTTTTAGCTCTTGCAGCTTCCTTTTAGAATCATGCTGCCATGGTGATAGATGAACCAGGCAAAAGAAAACATAAGCTTCAACAAAGAAATGGGGCTGGCATATTTAGTTATTGATGGCATTGGAAATGAGTAGAAGCTACATGAGAAGTCAAAATATTCAGATCTTCCTCTACTACAAGCTCCAGATCAAATTTTGAGCTGGTTGGTGCATCAGTGGAAGACAGATGATAAATATGTACTATCTCAGAGGACTGATGAAACTTGGATCAGAAATATTCAAAAACCACTCTAAGAGTTTTTAACTGAGGAAAGCCATTGTGATGTAAATTATTATATTTATTTATTATTTTAAATGATTTTTACCCAAATATCTACCAGCAGTCGTACTTACTGTTACAGATAGTTCCCAAAGTTTCATAGTCTTCTACATTTTCACATAACACTCGCCACTGAGAGAAGATTGAGTTTTGGCTGATAAGAGAGATGTCAAAATTACTTCTAGCTCCCATTAAGTCATCCGAGCAGATATCACAGGTGTTTTGTCCTGTTGCAAAATTCCAGTAAGGCAGTCCAAAGGTGGGGTCCTGCAGCATGTTCTAAACCACATATATATGATGTTAATACATGTGTGCTCCAGATAGATATAATATTTACTGCTAGAAGGATGTTAAAACTCAGTTCAGTGCAACTTAGTGAGAGCCAGAGTCTTGCTTCATGTAGGACAGAAAATTTATGGAAAATCTATGGAATCAACATTAAAACGTTTTGCAGTTTTTCACATTTAAACCTTTGGTCAACAAAACAGAAAATTGGACTATTGACCCAAGTCATGGATCTTCCTAATTAATATGACACTACCTCTTACATGAAAGCATACTGTCAAATAAGAAACATCTTTAACAATGATATCCCATTTTTTCTGAATATTTTTAATAGCCTATCAATAACATCAATGTCTATAGCACTCAGAATAACTAAACTAACTGTGGAAAGACTGAGGAGATTGAAAGAAAACAGGAAAAGAGATACCAGCCCTTCAAATTGTCAGTTTGGTTCTAGCATGGGTTGAAGCTGAATAGTTCTAGACTGTGTCGTACCTTCCAATATTTATATAACAGAATGATTTGGAAGCCGAAGTATGTTAAATAATGATCAAGTTTACTAGCATAAATAGGAATCCATATTAAATCACTAAGAGCTAGAACATCCCAGGGCTTCCACATAATGAAATGTTGCTGATGTCAAATGCGAGTTTTTGAAGAGAGTTTCTGCCTTAGTCTGATGCAGAGCCATTGTGTCATATGAAGTGATTTCGAAGAATATTTAATCCTGACATTGAAAAGTTGATTTTCTTTTCTTTAAGAAAGCTTACAGTATAACAGTATATATATATATATTCTTTTTATTGATAAATCTGCCCAAGGAAAGGAAAACAGGAAAATCACTGATTTCTCTAACCACTTGCAGTAAATAATAAAATAAAATGTTTCTGAATCCTCAAGCCATTTCTCTTACACTTTTCCATAGAATTTATCCTGCTTTGAATAACCTAACAACAAAAATTCAGAACCTTGGTAGTTAAAACAATAAGGGCAGTAAATCTTATTAGTCCAATAAAATGCTTTCTGTAGATATATCTATAATTTGTATCTGTTTTCCCAGGAAGTTTCCATGTAACTTTTATGGTTTCCATTACTCTGACAGAAACATTATTTTTAGCATCTCAGTAACAATGGTAGTCTAAAACATAAATGCACTCTATTAAGTTTAGTATGCTTACTGAGTCACTAAACTTGAAGCTGAATTATTTCAATTCATAGAAATAACTGATACCATTTTTGCAGTTTGGAATATGAAGAGAAGTTCTTGAACTGTATGAAACATAGCATTAACTTATGTCTCAACATTAATCCAAATTTTACCTGCATGTCTCTTTCAAGCTGCAGTAGGTGGTACCTATGCCATGTGACAAAAGCTGGCCCCTCATGAGAGAAGTCAACTCCTCCAAAGCTCTGCTGCCCTGCACCAAGAAAAGTCTTCCTGACAGAATAATAATGAGACCACACAAAGTAGTTATAAATGGTGATATTCTCAAATTGTGGTGTGTTGCCATCTGGTCCAAATATTTCCTCACGTCTCCGTGTGGCAATAACAATGTCAGGATGGGTTGTCACCTTGGCTTGGTGTAAGGCATTCACAAAACGCCTTTTTTCTTCTGTGCTCAGATCCAGAAGATTCCTCCTAACTGTGAGGATACAGAAGACACAAGTTATGAAAGTAATAGACACTCAATTTTGATTTCACAGGACCAATTAATTTTCTTCCTAATAATTCCAAGTAAGTGTCATTGTCTTCATTCATGGACTTTTTCTTTTCTTTTTTTTTTTTTTCCCCAGTGCGACAATTCAGAAATGATGGAGCATGAATAGAAAATGTTATTTATTATCTGAAAGGTTAAACCGAATAAAATTAAAGGCCAAAACCTTGTGGGTTTAGTAATTTTAACAGTATTATTAGAGATAATCTGTCTGTTCTGCCAGAGAAATGACAGTTTTTCATCACACAAACCTTTCAGAATTTCATCTAATATACTTAAGATCTCTTGTGGTAATATTTTTTTTGAAAAAAGACTACTGTATGGCAATCTGTAACAATCAGAAGATCCACTGTTTGACATTTTAGTGAACAAATTAATTCATTGTTTATGCTTGAACCTTTGTAGGAGAAATGGCAGGTTGACCATCGAATTGTGAATTTCACAGTACCACACACCTTCTCTTTAATGTTATTACCTGCTATTATAAACAACTGCCATATATTACTAATTTTTAGCAGTATATCTCAAAACCATTACAAAATATCATTATCCACATATAGAGAGTAAAACAAGGAAGAAAATTAAATGGTTGGAGTACCAGTGTATCAGCAAGAGGAACAAAGTCCAAATCATTGCATTTCAGTTGAACATTCTTTGACCTGGACTGAGGTTTTAGGCTAAGCTTAGACAAAGTATAAAGGAGCAGTCCTCAGAACTATTCTTCAAAATGCACCTATTTTCATTACCAAAAAATGCTGCAAAATCCATAACTGTCCAAATGAATGATACTATATTTTGGTATGAGAAGCGATAGGTCAGTAGAACAGCATGAAGAAAAATGAAATACCTTGCATTGTGTAAAGTTGGTTCTATACGGAGTATTTTACTTTCAGTAAAATTTATAGAAATATTTTTATGGAGCATGAGTTTCATCCATGGAATCTCTATTCCGAAGCATACTTTTCTGTTTTGCAGAATGGAAACGATATACTAGGCTTGGTCACTGAAGCTTTCTTGTTGTTGATTTTAAGTAGTGCACTGAAAACATCCATCTAATTTTTGTTTACAAAGACATTGTAACTTTTTCATTTTTTAAAACATGTTCTTGAACCATAATAAAAAATGTGGACTGTTATTAAAGTTAGGCGTGAATTTAGAAGGTACAAAGGCACCAAACTGAGTTTTACAGCTATTTTATATGGATGTGCCAACAGTAATCCAGTAATTATTTCTAAAGTCTGAGCAGCTGGGGCCAGCTCTATGGATGAACAAAAGAGCCGATCTCCATGTGGAAACTTAAAACATAATAAGAAGCTAATTTTCCCTGCTTAAACTTCTGTTGTCATGCATGATAAATCTGATTTGCTTAACATTTTACTGAGTGGTAAAGGATTTAATAAGCAAGAAATGTAAGAAGAGTTCATGTATACCCTAGAAAACCAGCCAAAGCCACTTTTTGCCTATCTCCAGATTTACTTTGCTAGGTCTGAGTGTGTTAACATACATTTCTTGCTTGTTTTTCAGAATTATCATCATTAATGAGAACGGACCCAAACACTGCGGGGTACAAATTGGCTTTGCAGATCTAATACATCAGTCATATTTTCTTCTTTCTAATTTGTCTTTTGTAGAATAAAGGACAAATAAAATCCTAAAGTTTTCCTTATAGCCCTCAAAAAGTTGTTTTTGAGCAACATTATTTTAAGATTTTGAGTTGGTAAGTGGCCCTTTGTTAACACTTGCTGGAACATGGACTCACATTCATGGAAGTTTTCCTTTCTGATGAAAATGAAATGTTTCTGTAAAAGGCACTACATGTTTGTGCAAAAGACCTATTGTTTCTCATGTCAACAGAACCTGTCATTCATTTAGGGGATTATGGATTTTACAGGATTTCAGTAACACCTTTAAGTATAAACTAATAAAGACTGAAGTCTTGCTCATTCAGAAGATTTTGACTTAGGGACAAGAATATGTCCTAAAGCCTGCTTGTTTTTTTGATTGTAGGTTTTTTTGTTTATTTTTTTTGTTTTGTTTTTAAGTTTATCTACAATATTCAAGGTTTTTCCACTCCCACATGGACTTCATAACTATTTGAAAAAATTTTAGACATCTATTTACTGATATTCTGAACTAACTTGGAACTGAAAAATTCTCGGAAAAGCCCACCAGCTCCTATGCTGATTATTTAGAACATCTTATACTCACGAGTTAAAGCTTCTTAAAGACATTTACAGCACCTAGGTAAGTAAAACTTTACAAGGCTGGGCACACAGTTTAAAAATGTAATGAGATTTTGAATCAGAAGT